>JAGFPH010002363.1:135009-149300 GCA_018207615.1 Philaenus spumarius | reverse complement strand
TTGTAACATTCAAGGCTATAAAAATTCTAATTTTATGCATTTTTTCATTTTTTTTTATTTATTTGAAAAAATAAAAAAGGACGAGGTTGGTTGATAGCTCAATCGAAAGAGCTAAAAATTTAGAACATTTACGCAGCTTACAGTACCCTTCTATATCTCTTATAGATTTCCTGTTTTATATAAATTATTGAATTATTGTATAATTATCGTAATTATTGAATTATCAATGTTAATTGTGTAACGACCGTTATTATAGGTTTGTGCTTCATGTGTACCGTATGCGTTTTTTATGCGTTTGCTTTGTAATTATTGAATTATCGTTGGTAAAGTACATTATAGGCCTATTACGTCGGTATTTTTCTACCAATTTGTAAAAAAAGTGTCATTTTATTCGTTTTACACTGCAGAGTTACAGCAAAATATAAAAATCCAATAAATTGAGTTTATTTTAACAACTGACATTTTAAAATTACTCCATGTTATTTAAATGGGAGAAATTTGTGTAAGATCCATTAGTTTGGGCGTCACCAGTTAGGCTCATGACAAATGTACCAATTTGAAGCCCAAACATTCCCAAAAATATAAAATTTATCATTTCCTCATTTTAAGTTTGTTAAAAAATACAAATTATAAAATCTTAAAAATTCCCCCGTTATTTATTTTTGTCTAGAAGCTCACCCTTTGTTTGAGAGAACCTTTCAATGTACGCTCATAACATATATTTCAATTTGAAGCTTAAACCTTCTCATTGTGTCATTTTACTACTTCAAGTAGGGATTAATAATTCAAAAAGGAGTTAAGGAATTCAAACCGTTGTGGTAAATTTGTATAGTATTTTTGTATTTACAATTAACAGCTGATTTATTATTAGTAAAATGTCTAACTACGTGCTTTTAATAATCGGACAGCTGATCTAGTTATTGTGTTATTTGCCTGTACATTTAAACACAAATGTAACATTTATAAAGTAATTAATTATTAAACCTTAAGTGTGACATTTTTAAAATTTCTGATATCAATAAAACGACAAATTACTAAATTTTTAAATGTAATTATCTATTGCGGTTACATTTTTAACGTGCGTACAAAACATAATGAAAAACTTGTTTAAGCTATTGTATACAACTGTATTTCAATTTTAAGCTTAAGCCTTCTCATTGTGTCATTTTACTACTTCAAGTAGGGATTAATAATTCAAAAAGGATTTAAGGAATTCAAACCGTTGTGAAAATTGTATAGTATTTTTGTATTTACAATTAACAGCCTCCCCTAGTTAATTACTAATAATAATCTATTGAATAGATACATAAATCTAATAATATTAGATTTTTTAATAAACGGGTTGAAAATATTGAATGATTTGATTTGGTTAATTATTTGTTTAACTGTTGTTCATTTAGCACCACCAGGGAAGCACGTGAGGTTAACGGGTTCGATGGACGCGAACAACTTTACTTCCCATTATTTACAAATATTTGTAGCTAGCTTGGTTTCCCCAAAATCGATCAAAACGTAAAATAACATAAAAGTAACTGGTCCAAAGCCACGTGGTGGACTTTAAATTGGGGGCATCTTCTCGTCCGAGGCCGATGGGAGAGTTTTTACGCTGCGAGCGAAGCGAAGCTCATAACCCGTGCTACTTGTTTACATTACGGTAGCTCAATCCCTTGCGCGTAGAATAAGCGTATACCTAGTTATGGAACACTCGGTATAATTATTTCGTAGTCTATGTGTACAATACTTTGCTTTGAATTATTTTAGTTGTTGCTTACGTGATCGATTGCAAATAGTTTATTTAAAGATTATTATTATTTATTTATTTCTGGTTTTTTCTCCCAGTTCAAAATATTGACCATAAAAATAAATCTTTTAGAGCTTTTTCGCCAAACTGTCATAAGTATTGCCTGGAAAACAATACTTTTTATAAGCTTTAAATATCCCAAAAGCAGTAATGAACAATCTAACACCTTATTTGAGAAAGGCTGAAATATATATGTTTGGTGTCAAAACAAAAACTATTTTGCAATTTTACGTAAGTTTTTGTATATTTTGTTAAATATTTTACCAATTTTAAGTCCGATTTTACGAAATAAAGTGTTTATTTGTTAATTACTGTTGCATGCATATTTTACATTTACCTTGTATGGGATATTTTTTCAACAAACAAACTTAGAAGACTTTACAATATTTTACAGTAATAGATTATCAAATCAAATTCAGGAAAAAGCCATGTTCAAATAATGTTAATTGGAGATTTAAGATAATTTTTATACAGTATTTGACATAACATTTTTACGTTAAGTTACAAAAAAATCATTGTAAGTTACAAAAAAATCATTTACTACTTAAAATTGTTTTTAATTCATTAAAAAAAGTATTAAATTTATGCCACATTTTATAATTTGGTTATTAAAAACATTGTCAATAATAAATCATTGTTCAACAGTACTGTATAATGTAGTTGCAACGTGCGCCAAATATTGAAACATGTGCTTGCTCCCTCCAAAACGAAAACTAAATTATTCTTTTCGTTGGGGATGTTGAAAGGAGGTCAAAGCAGTTTGTGCCAGATAGTGCTAGAGGCAGATATAATGTCAGTTTCGTCTCAAAGAGCAGCAAAAGACTGGTGGCGCTCCGAGTGACTTCGATCTGAACTACCACACAAGCGTCCGCTTAAAACCCATTAGGTTTCGCTTCTTATAGTATTGTTTCTTCAATGATATTAATCATAGAAAGATCGACCTCTACCATTTTATTACTCCTAATTATATCCAACTAATTAAATCCCAAGACAGAGCACTCTAAGTATCGGAATTATCAACTCAATAATATATAAGTTAGTTGGCTGAACCTACAAATTATCACCTTAATGTAACCGTAGTGAATGATTATATATTCTGTTTGCTCACCTTGTCACCGTGTCCTTTCAAGACAAAGGTCTCCCAAGAGTAGCCTATCGACGAGCAGAGCCTTTGTTTTCCCCGTGGTGTCTCTAAAATCACTAGCCCTCTTTTTATGTCAGTCAAGAGTATAACCATCCAGGTTACTGCACTCTGCAGCCAACTAGGTTTTTGCAAACTAAGCTATTGCGACACTTTTCAATATCTTTCGCAATAGCTTCTATTTTAGGTTTTCTTCTTGGGACTTTAGTTTTACATAGTCCTAATAATAATGAGTATAATAATAATAATAATAATAATAATAAAGCTAATACTAATACTAAGCATCTGCTTATGGAACTATTCCTAACAGAATACACTACCAAAAACTCAAAACTATTGTCAGAAATCATAAAATGCTTGAATTTGTAGTACAAATAAATTATTTCTAAAATTGTAGCAAACACCGTGGGAGCTGTGTTTATGCCAGGTTTCAATCATTTCAATAAGTTTATTCAATAAAAACACTTGATGAAATATTTTGTATTAAGGAAATAAATAGGCCTACATAAGTAAATTATATTTTTAAATAAAATCTGTACCATACTTATAAATTTACACGCAGTACTGAAATATAACATTTAAAATAAAGTATCAACAAATAATATTACTAAAGTATAAAAGTAGTATTGATGTGATTTTAGCTTTAGTACTGAAGTATGTTTTTGTTAATTATCAATTTACCTGTTTTCTTCCTTTAGTGAAACCGCTTCCTGAAAAAAAAAAATATTTCACTATAAAGTTGAACAGTATTATTTCTAAACACCGATGATCACCATTAAGTGATTAGAGATAACCTTATATTATAATAAACGTGATTAGAAATAAGGTTATTTAAAACGCACCTTATAATAATAAGTTTATTATAAAAGTGATTAGAGATAAGTTTATATTATTAGAAACGCAAGTTTTAGCGTATTAGGTTGGCAACACGTGTCTGTATATTTTCAGGTAATTTAAGTAGTTCTGTACTAATTATATAAATAACCTAGTAAGGTCCCGTGAAATATCACAGGCAGATTAATTATCCAACCCATCAAAAAATAATAATAAAAAAAAACAATTTAACAACAACATACTTTATGCTGACGGGGATTTTTAACTTGGTATAAAAGTGTACAATATAATTTATAAGTACGGTATTATAAAACTGTAGGCCTGAATGTTAAAAACAATTATATTTATATTCATTATTATACTATCTAAATACAGATAAAAATATAATCTTCTTAATTGATTTTTAAATTAGACAGATGAAATTTAATGATTTAGAAGTTATTAATATTATAATGAAGAAATTAATATTCGAATATAAGAATTAATCTTGAAATATGTAATACGAAGATGTACAGATGTTTCCGAAGTTAAACGAATAGGTTCTTTTCTTTAAACTTGTATAAATGAATATTTATATATATTGATGGTAAAAAGTTGTATTTGTATTAATTTTATAACCTCAAATCAAATCTTATAACGTGTTATAGCCTACATTAGTTCTTTAATTCATATATTAAGAAAATCAACTTCACAAATTTATATTTATTAAAGTTGTAAAAATAACCCCAAAGTATAATCTACGTTTTGATGGCTGAAATCAGCTGTTGTATTATGTTGTTACAGTATTTACGTATGTCCGGACGTACACTCGCTTTATAGGAGTTGATATTTAGGTACGAATTTTATTTAGAAAATTACAACATTTAAAGACGACATTTTATACTTAACAATAAAATATATAAAACTACTATCAATTTTGTGTTTAGTGAACATATTGTCTACTCAACTCATTCATGCAAATAATGTTAGGCTATTTAAAATTACAGTTGTTCAAAATAGTTCGATTTTTGTATGCAAAATTATTGTCAAATCTAAATGTTCAACGAATTCTGAAGTTATTCAGTTAGTAACTACATCTCTTAAAATGAGATTACACTACATTTTTTTTTCATACGGAAAGTGTTGCTGTTCTATGCTGTGACTTCATAGAAGTATAGTTATAAATATATTATCAGCATGTTGTTTTGGTACGAGGGTGTATTAAAAAATGTATGACTTTTTAAGGTAGATATTGAACAAAATAATCTATTAAAATCGTTATCATGGTGCAATTTAAATTAAATTTCTACATAGTTTTTCGTAATAGGCAAAAACAAGAGATTAGGTAGGAAAAGATATTTTGAAAAAAAAAATTTTCTGTACTTCTCTTACTATGAAAAATATTTAAAAGTTGTTTTACCTTCTAAGAATATAACTAATGGGGAGTACGAAATTTGGGTCGAAGAAAAACATTGTCTCTTAGTAAGTGCAGTCTCAAATGTATTAAAAGTTATTATAAATCTTTAAACAAAATTGGGTGTGCTTAAGACCACACGTTGGAAGTGATAATTTCTATGACTGATTTATATTTTTATCAGTATTAATATTAGAGGATAGTAAGGATCAACAAATTACACAAGTCAATATATTGTCAAAAATCATATATTGAAATTGCATAATTAATTATTCAAATAACAAATTATTCTTAACTCCTAAAAATTGTGAGTAAGTAATTTAAGTATATTTTGAGCTATCAGTAAATGTGCAGAACATTATATTTAATATATTTTCTTATATTATACATTACTATTACACATTTTTATTCCATTTTAAGCGTGTAGAAGAACACTCGACGATTCAACCTATACTCGCACATTAAGCTGATAAGAAAAAATACTACACTTTGATCTTAGCCAAGAGGCCGAGAAGCGATATTATTACAAGGCACTTTGAGTAACCAGTTAAAACGTTCCTAGTCTGTAATAGCGCGAAGTTTATATAAATTGTAATTTTTTATAGCGGTCGCGGTAAGAAATAGCACTGTTTCTGGGCGAATTGCCTTTAGGATTACGTTTGAAACGTTACTAGCTACATTTTAAACCGGAAGCATGCACTTACTTGTCTTTATATACTATGTATCGCCTATTGACTTGTGTCTACACAAAAAGTTCGTGACGCGATATTTCAGAAACATAGTCAAGTGAAAGTGCCCAACGGGCCAATAGAAGTTATCACTTAAAAAAAAATCTAAAACGTCTGTTTGGATTTTTTTATACGATTAATCTTTACTGCAGAGAGGGATTAAAATGATGTCGGAGTGCAAACATGCATAAATCCCCTAGTAGACACAACATTAAGCCTGATCAAAATTGTTGTAAATCTTCGAAAAATTCACAAAATCTTTTGTGAGAAACGTTTTTTTGTACTAATGCAGTTTTAACGCTAGGGTTCAATAAATGTGTTTATTATTTAGCTTATGTTAATAAATGGTATGAACTTAGGAATCTAGCTGCACCTGGAGGCCGAGCAGAAAGGTATAATTGTTTTTTAATTTTCTTAACAAGTTTTTTATGCTAGAAAAAGTAGAGTAAAGTATAGTGAAGTAAACGGAACTCAAATATCAAGGTTTTAACCTTCGTAAGAGGTGTGTAAGATTCAACTGTAGCAGTATGGACAAGCGCCTTTACCTACCGGCCACTCTACTCCCCTATCTGTCAATAACCAACTTATGTAAGATAGTCTAATTGCTAGATATACTGAAAACACAAACTCACACTTTGAAATGTTATCAATTTAATTAACACAAACGAAAATTGAAGTTTTTTTTAACCCGAGAACTGGTAGACGGTACAAAATGTACCGCCACTCCAGCACATTTGTAACGAAGGATTGTATTGAGTATTTGACCCACTAAAAATCTTCCAATCTGAAAAAAGACAAACACCATTGGAAAGGTAATATTTCAAACTTTAATTTTTGCATTTAAAATTTCTTGCTAAAACGTATATTTACTTTTGTGTAATCATCGTTTCAGTTTAAGTGTCGTCAGAACAACTGTGACGTCCCACGACTATACGGGCGGAATTCAAGTTTCTTTGTCCTCCCTACAGCCCGCCCAGTATTTTTTCTGAGTTAAACAGATATACCGTTAGATTTATCCCACCTTCCACTATGTGAAACTGTCATCCAATTAAAATTTAGTCAAACAGTTCTAAAGCTAGGGGGAATTTTGTAGACCCATGCAATTGGTCAGATTTCAACCAATAAAACAGTACATTTTGCGTTCGAGATATCTCTTATAATTCGAATTATTCAATAAACTTGTTTATATCTATTTATAGACCAAAAAGTTAAATCTTTCGTTTGGTGCAAAGCAAACTGTATTTGACTTGTTATATGTTATTCAAACAGCAGTTGAAAGTAAATAGCCTATTTGCGCAGAATTCATACTACCGCTTCAGATTGCAAAACAAGGCTGTTTCCATTGTCTTCAACGGTCATTTTTTGAATTTCCTTTGTCCTCATGAAGTTTCATTTGTTTCATCTCACTTTTGTAATTAAATTGATTCTAAGTTAAACACTTTTATGATAAGGTAATTTACAAGTATAATGTTCTTTTCTTTGATTTATTCTTTACACTTTGTTATAATAATATTTCATTTTTGGGCAAAGCAAATATTCCTAAATTACGTTTCAAACCAGGCCTAGTTTTGTTATCACCCTTGTAGTTGGAACATAAAAACTGGTATTTTCAAAATAATAAATTTGAAATTGATAAATGTTTTTTACAGTTCTATTTAAAACTAAATTACGAAACTTTTTTACATTTATGGTAAAAATTACAAAAAAATTTTTTATGTAGACCTAATAACTTTGTAAATTTTACATCTATATTTTTTTTACTGGCCTATATAAATTCTTTGAACCTTTCTCTACAAAAAAGCTACGGAACACTTTTGGATTGGGGTTCATGTACTGTTTTTGGGGAATTTTTGAAAAAAATGCTTGCACACTCCAAAAAATCCACTCTCGTTAAAGCCGCCGTTGCTAGGGTTAAAACGATGCACCAAAAATACTTGTATGGATTTAACAAAAAGTAAAAATAAAAAATATAGAATAAATAATAACTAATTCACTATTTAAAAGTTTCAAGAGAGAAGTAACAAAACCTTAATTATATGTATTCGCAATTTAAATTTGTGAAGTTGTTTAATCTAGTGGCCATTTGTGTAACTAGTTAATTAATAAAGACTTGTGTAAATACTATTTCCGTTCTGCGTTTCTTTTATTATCGTATAGTTTTAGGTTGCTTCCTATATTTACTAAAGTTGCACTAATAATTGGCTTTTATCAACAACAAAATAAAATATTCAAGAAATAATGTCTTATTCTCTGGGAGTGTGAAATAACATTCAATTAATTAATATAATTTTTTGTTTGACGTTAATCATTTATAATATAAAATGTATAGGCTAAATACGACTTTTAACTAATTCAGTTAGTTCTATTTTAGTTGAAAGTGTATACGAAATAACTTGCAATCAACCTAACTCAACCTTATCACACGATAAACTTATACCATTCGAAAACTTTACACATTTTTTATACAAGTTTTGAAATAAAACGTTGATGAAACCCAACTCAGTAAAAATTCTACAATGACTTTGTTGACTTATTGTACTTAATGACTTATTGTGTCTGGGTTGATCATGATTTCGTCAGTTTAGGCATATTTAAAGGCACTTTTTCCACCAATCTGAAGTTCAAACTGAAACTGAAAATTTTACGGTCACTGGAAATAAACAGTAAATTATTATTTGAGTACTTTCCTCCAAACCAGAACTGAGCGGAACTGAACCGAACTTAAAAATGAATATTAAATTACTTTCAATATAAGTCCTACTTCTTGATCACAATAATAAATTAACGTATAAATACTTTTATTTTACCTTGCTTTTGTGATCTCTGGCGTCTCGTAAGTTGCAGAGATCACAAAGCAAGGTAAAATAAAAGTCATTTTACATTAATTTAAATTACCTTTAAACCGAAAAAATCAGTTTTACCTTAGAATTCTGGTCGACTACTAGTAAAAGTTAACGATTGAGTTGGAGTATTTAGTTTTACGTTTGGGTATTTTAGGTTATGTGCTAATATTGTTTCTGTTAAAGTATTTAACATATTTATCAAATTCTCTCTCTTTAAGGTTTATTTTAAATAAATCTACCTGCCTGAATAACTACATATATTATTAAATAAAAGGAATTCAATCAAATATTTTAAATGAACATATTTTACCATTAAAACAATTATTTACAAATCTACAGTCGTATTCAGGTAAGAAATCTTAAAATCGGCGCCTCCACCAATCTGTTATGGAAACGATCTCCACAATCCTAGGGACTTATATTGATCGTAATTTAATATTCACTTTTAAGTTTAGTCCAGTTCCTCTCAGTTCTAGTTTGTAGGAAATCACTCCAATAATAATTTACGGTTCATAAAAGTGACCGTAAAATTGGTCTCTTGGTTTCTTATTTCTTGCAGCTCAATATGCATACTGTATTTCAACGTATCTTTTACACCTATAGTATAAATGTATAGGAAGCTCTTCAAAGCTACTGAAATGCAATACATTTTAATTCAACTATGGTGCCTTACTCTGCAAAACTCAGTTTATTTATTTATATTTCTCAACAATGAAAGTATGGAACATGATGTTGGTGTTATTTTGCTTCTCTAAATATCAATAGCTTCTTATATCTGAGCCCGGGAACTTTTGGATTTTCAGTTCCTAAGATTGTTGACAAGGGCAAACATTGGCGTTTTAACATAGTAGGATACCTTCTTGAGATTCCGTTAAATATTTAGCAGAATGTTAGTTTGTTCTTTGTCTGATTAATTTGTTGGAAATTACATACAATGAAAATACTGAACTGCAGATTATTTTACTGAAAAATTTTTAGGAAAAAAAATTATTATAACTGAAGATAGAACCGTCTAGCTGCCTACAAAGGCTTGCAACATTCTTCATCCGTTATAATCGGCTTACTGCAAAACAAGATGAAGAAAATGAAAACGTATTGTTATTTTCATTTCTTTAAGAAACGGTATCCCAACAATTCACAAAATTGTTTTTCTTTCGAATGCAAATAATTATAATCTATTACTGTCAGAACATTGAAACTATATTGAAGCAAATATATTATTAGTGTAACAAAAATTAATTAATTATACAGTCCATCATTAAAAAAGTTATTTAATAGTCCTACTCACTAAAATTTGCTTTCATTTACAGATCATATCTTGAATGATTCAATAAAAACTATCTATCTGTATAAAAACCAAGCGACGTTTGTTTTTAAACTTAACCTCACAACTCCTATAACTTATCCAATGGAAACTCGACTTGTTAACCAGCTTTGAAGTAAAACTTTTCCAGTTGACCTTAAATTCTAGAAAACTTTAGCTTTAAGTTAAACCAAACAAAGAGGGCTATCTTGTTTGCAAGATTGAATTCCAAAGTTAACACCAAAGAGCCAAGAATTCAACTTTAGGCTGGATGAGTATCAAAACTCAAACTTGATGATTTGAAATCTATATGCTTTTACACTCATACATACAAGTTATAATGGGTAATATTATATTCTTTACAAATTTAATGTACTTATATTACCAAACTATAATAATAATAGTCTTTAATTAGTGAGGCGAAGTTAGGACCATTGGGTCCTCTCTTCCTCTTAACCTCGAATTTACAAATACTTAAATACATAAAAATCCATATTACAAATACAAATAATAAACAAACAAAACTACAAATAATAATTACTTCTAAAACATAATGTATAAAACTAAAAATATACACATTTATCTCCTAAATCAAATGAAATTAAAAGTTAGTTATGCTACACTATAATACATAAACATATACATTAACACACTTACACTCTCAAACACACCAACATTCAAGAACTTGCCTCAAATCCCGCCGAGGCCCGAAACTACCCAAAACTGTCGCAGAACCAACGACCCAAAGCCTTCTTGAACTGAACACGGTCATTGATGCATTTGAAACTCTCCGGCAATGAGTTCCATAGCCTACATTCCATCACAGTGAAAGATTTATTAAATATCTCAATTCTGTGCCTGGATATAAGTAATAATGAAGCTCTTCATCGTCTGTCGGTAGCATTTACATGTGAGCTAAAGACAAACCTTTCTGCCAGATAGCGAGACAATCCAGTGAGCAGAATAGCGTACAATAACAACAAAATCTGATAATTTCGAAAAAAACTAAGTTTTAGAATTGAAATTTGATTACAATATTTTGACACATGATCGTCACGTTTTAAGACAAAAATGAACCATAAACAATATTTTTGAGGATGCTAAAGTTTGTTAGCTAATTCCACAGTCATGTCATTGACAAGTATCACAATAGTTAGAATATGGAAAAATTAATGTTTTCACCAGCTGCACTCTAACATTAAACGGCAAGCAATCTTTTACTTTCTTCAGAGTGTGCATGCCAGCAAACACTTTATTGCACGTGTCAATAACATGGTCTGTCCAGCTTAGAGTATTGTTTTTACTGAGACCAAAATTTTTTACTTTAGAACAACAAGGCAAATCATTGCCTTTTATTATAAGTTTTGGCCCACTACTTAAATCAATTTTATTTGCGAGTTTTTTAGAACAGATACATATAGATTTAGTTTTATTGTGATTTAACGTTAAACCATGCCTAACAGTCCAATCATCGATACATTTATTGTCTCATCCATCTCTGAGACATAAAAGTGATTATACACTTGTAAATCGTCAAAAAATCGACAACGATGTATTACAGTATAAAATTTAAAAAAATTGTGAATTTTAATTAATCAATTTATTTCTCTAAATGTAGTATTTAATAATGTCTGTTTATTTAATAAACTTGACGTTTGATATTCAGGTTGTTTAAAGTTCAAAATAATAATAACGACTAAAAACATACGATATTATTTCAATCACGTTAGATTAAAAAATATGACATGCAGTATAGTAAAATAATAAGTTCAAACATAGATCAGTTGAGAAGTTGATACTTATTTCCCATTTTTGGGAAATAAGGAGGTTAATCAGTTACTCGTTCATAAAAAGCATCAACGTTTTCCTGTCAAACACAGCAAATCCAAGTAAAATTATATAAATGTCCTTACTTTTTTTATGAACAATGGTCAGAATTTACTATTTGTACTGCCAGAAACAACTTTCCAGATATAAAGGCCAGAGTAGTCAAATTAAAACCAAAATAACATACCTCTGAATAAAGGTGACATTTTCTAGACTTTACATTTTGTTTCGATTTATTCGTTTCTTCAAGCTGATTGCACAAGAATTATCGTTTATTATAGCACGGCTCATTCTGTACGGTTGATTTAAACCTTACGGAATATGTAAAATAAATGTTAAATGAACTTTGAATTGATAAATTACAATTACAGATTTTTCCAGTATTGCCTACAAGTTTCCAAGCAAAAACATTTCCAATTCCGTTCACGTTTTTTAAAAATATCGTGTTGAATAATGGTATGATTTAATTGTTTTAACAATGCATATTTATTTGGTTATTTATAGCAATAACAACTTTTTTAAATGGACAGAAACAAACAAAAACTGTGTACGTAAGACCACGCGGCAGAAGTGTTCACTTCTATGGCGATATTCTGATTAATATAAAATACATTATGGAAATTATTTTGTGTTATTAAGCTTGACACCTGAATCAACTGTTTACCTGTCTTTTTATTCAATTGGTTGCTACTGTATTTGCTATGTTATTGAATGTGAATACATTCAAGAAACCTATGTTGGTTCATCGGTATAGGATTAACCAAAAACTATTTTGTGATTAACTTTAATTTTGTGGATTTCTGATGCATTATTATATACAAATAGCTGTCCCGAACCGGCTTTGCACGGATAGACAAATCAAAGTTAAATGTATATTTACAAAAACAAATTTCAATGAATATATTATACTATGTATTTCTTATAGGGATTTTTACTAACTTTGACACAACAAACACCCCTAAATTTGTTTTGGAAATCTTTCTTAGCGAGCACCTAGGGGAAGCTACATGCCAATTTCATTCCAATCCGTTCGGTGGTTTTTTTTAAGTAACTTTGACCCAGAAACCCTCCTAAAATTTCGAAAGTTTTGAAAACCTTTCCTAGCGAGCACCTAGGGTCTTAGAGGAAGCTACATACCAAATTTCATTCCAATCCGTTCCGTGGTTTTGGAGATTTCGTGATGAGCGAGTGAGTGGTATTTGGATTATATATATAGAGAGATTATCTTTCTGCACTTCTTCATCATTAAAACTTTAACTGTAACAAATTCCATACTCCAACGTCTGCGTACTTTTTACGAACAGCTGTAGAGCGTGACGGAATAGACCGTTTCAGAAAATACATGACGGAATAGGGCGTTTCAGAAAATGTGTGAAGGGAAAATCCGATTCATCGCCAGCAAACATTTTTTGAACGCGGTGCGCCAATAGAAGTTTACACTTCAAAAATGTGGCAATATTAATTTGTAACTGGCATTTATTTATATCGTTAAAAGTGTCAATAGTTTAGTTTTAATCAAATATATAATCAATGATCGCTGCAACTGTCTAGTTTCAATTGGATTTACTTACACAGTTAGTACTTCTAGTTTCATACAACGTTACTTTAGAGTTTATGCTGTTACCAAGCGTAACGTTTTTAATTTAAAACGAAACCCACACAAAAGGCTTTGTTATCAGGGATAGGGGCTTTGCATTATTCCACTGCCACGTTTATCTTTAACCTAAACCGATTTAACTTTACTTATATTTATATTCAGGCAGAACTTATGTAACAATATTTTTTATGTCAGAATAAAGAATTCAACAAATTACCTAATCAATATAACAGTCTGTATAAAGTAATCAACGTGTTTTCAGAAAAGATGTTGTAAAACATGTTTGTTGCGTCTAGCTTTTCAATGTTTGTAATATTGAAGTTAAGTAGAAGTAACATTTTTATTTTTTAGATTTTATTTATACGAATCACTATATAATACAATTAAAACATATACGTAAATTTACAGTACGATTGATAATATTCTTTACGTAGATACTTTCAGTGATTACGTTAAGGAATTTAAACTGGCCAATATTTTCGCTAGCTATCATCAAAAGTGTATTTTTCACGATACTACCACGATATCAGTTGCTTCCTCACCTTGTGTACTACCTGTGAAAGTTTGTCATTACACTACTACCGGAGAAAATATCATCAAAACAATGAAGAAGGAATCATCAATCAATAATGATACTTTCTCCATACTAAGATTAACAGCTGGATGCTAAGCAACAACAAACAGACAAAGTGAAATGTTTACTCATTTTACTTTCTCACTATGCTATAGTATAGAGAAAGTATAGTGATCGCAAAAAAAATCAATGTTGAGATTTTTGTGGAAATATCCGTTTTGGGACCCCCGAGTCCAAAAAAGTATTTTTT
>JAGFPH010002363.1:83382-118654 GCA_018207615.1 Philaenus spumarius | reverse complement strand
GGTCTTGAAACGCGTCGTAAGAAGGACAACTCAAGAAGTCACAAGACGGACTAACAATCAGGTAAAATACTATTGTATTTTCCTGTATTTATTTCAAGTGAATATTGTTTGCATTACTATTATGTTACACATGCATGATAGTTGGTCTTTCTACAACAAAAAAACAAACCATAGTTGAATGTTTATACATTTTGTATTTACTGTAGTTATACGAGTAAAGATATAAATTAATAAAGGAATTAATTAATTAATTAAATTAATAAATTAATGAGTTCGCGTACCGAGCAACCGTGCGGAAATGTCCATACAGATTGTTTTAATTTAAATAATATTCTGTTAGAATAAAACATAACTTTGTCCTTGAAATAAATGAAGCTATGAAACCTTTTACTGACAGTTAACATTTTAATTTCGAATACATAAATTCTTATTCATCTACCTATACTTATTTTTAAATACGAAATATCTTGCTTTGTAACACAACACCGCGAAACGCAACGCAACACAACACAATATAATATGACCTCAAACTCTAACTTATTAAGACTTTAATGTTTTCTGGAATAAAACTCATATACTTGACTTGGAATAATCGAAAGTTCAGGCAATGAATACTTAAAAGTTAGGAAGCGCAGGTCCTATGTATTAAATTCTAACTGATGTTGTAATAGTACATCTCCATTATTTCAGATAAAATTTAAATACATATAAAGCAAACCTAATTTCTAATTCAAAACCTATAATAATAATAAAATTGCAAGACAAATTTAAATTATCAATAGAGCCAAATCGAAACAGCCGATAACATAATGGAATACAAAGAATGGAACCATACAGAGCGCTCTTGCGGATAATAACGGAACTAACACGCACGAATTCAACAGATGTTTCAAAAGCCTTACGAAGCAAAAGAAAACCAATAATATTTTTTGTTAACGAATATAAACTAATAACTTAACGACATTTATACAAAGAGCATAAAATTCTGCAACTAAACATACCAAATAGGCCAAATATAAGACGTTCCACAATTTAAAATAAATTAATAACACATTCACCATGGCAATTTACACTGTAACAGCTGACGAATTTAATATAACAAATTCCGTGACTACGGTAACATTGTACTTAAATTTATACACACACAAATTAAAAAATAAGTGGAAACAATTTCTAGATATTTATGTATAATAATAAAACCCATTTTTAAATCAAATCAAAATTTATTCTATAAAATATCAAATGACCAAGACTCGACTGACGGCAGACGGCCAAACAAGGAGAAGAAGAAACGAGTAAAAAAAACGACAAATCGGAACGTAGAATTTGCAACAAAGCCTAAATTAAAAACATCTGTAAAAAAAGGAGTTCTGAGGAGAAGCCATACCGGTAAGGTTAAACATTTATTCTAAGGCTTGACGATAAGAAGAAACCTAAAGAAAAAGCGAAGAGAATAGATCTTTTGAAGTGTTTTAAAACAACTAGCAAGACATCATCTTCAGTGGTGAGAGAATAACAATTAAATTTTCAGTGCTAAAAAAACCCATAGGCCTAACATTTTTTTTATTTTGTGAAAAACTTTGATTTTAACCTTTTTTTGCAATCAAAATAAATTGAACTAATTATGTTTTAAATTCATTACGAACAGATATCAAAAATAATTGTTTTCCAAACTAAGACTTTACAATCAAGAACTATTCGTGATAAAGCCAGAATTTTATTAGTTTTTAATCTGCCTGACTATAACCCCACATTCTGAGAACATTTCATTATAAATATTCTAATTATTCTTCAGAACATTCTCAATATTTTAATTGTATTTTTTTTACGTGTTTGTTAAATATTTTGATTGAATATTGGTGCCACGGACACCAGCCCCGAAATTAAAATTTTTCTTGTTAACGAGCCAATTTTAGGCCGTAAATGATTTATCTTTTATTTGTTCAAATAGATATAAGTATATCGTTATCAAATTAATAAATAATAATTAATTTGTTCTTATTATTATTGCTTTTCATTTATTAAAAGTTAAGTTGAAAATAAATAAACAAGATGAAGTTCAGTAAAAAATTATACAATTTGTCTAAAGCTACGGCTATACTTATACGATCAGAGCCGAGCAGAGCCGACCCGGTCCGTTGCGGAGTTCCGATGTAGTGGCTAAATCTATCAGAACCGCACCTTTCCGATATGGAATTCCTTTCTCAAACCGGGCTGCACTAGTTCAACGATTTTCAATATAAATTCTTTAAAGTCGGTGTGGAAATTAAAATTATGTTTGTAACTTCTATGTAGAGTTTGAATACGATACCTTGTACATTTATTAATCCTGGGCTGTTTGAAGTATGAATGTACGTGTTCTTCACAGAAAATGACCATGTCCGTCCGTACGTATAACGGATCTAACTTGAACAATTTGTAACTTTGTAAGCGAAACTTGGTATAGCAAGTGAACAGCGGATTTTGAACTTATATACCAAGACTCAAACTGTTAACTTAAAAATTAGATGAGCAAGAGCCATCAGACTTATCAACGAGCCTCACGATTTTTTGCTTACCGAACGCTGCAGCGGATTTCAATCTGTTCCAGTTTCGTCAATTTTTAGATAATCAACATCAATTTTGTTTTACAAGTTAAATACACCAGAATAAAATATTCTCAGTAAGTATGAACTATTTTTTCATGAACTTTTTAAAAGCGAGGCGCTTCTGTTTGACCTATCTCGTTTTAACTCCAACATCTTTGGACTCAGCAACTCCATTTTCGAAATGTTTGAACATATCAGTTTAAAAATCGGTACAGAAGATAAAAAAGTAATTGTTTTTTACTATACCTATTTGAAAAACGATATTTAAAAAATTGACTCAACTGCAGTCTCTCAACTCAAGCGTTTTGACGAAAAATCTAAAAAGGTATAAATTTAATACTTTTTTAAGTGACTTGAGTTTTTAAAAGTAAATAAGAAATAAGTTTTCAACTCCTTGATCTCGTTTAACTTGTCGTGTTTAACTTGTAAACAAATTTTTAAGCTAATATTTTTAAAATTTTCTAAACTGGAGCCGTTTAAAATGAGTTTTTGTGACCGGTACTCCTAAAATAGCGAAGGCCATTGATAAGTCAAGTGGCTCTAGATTGGGTCATTTTCTAGATAACAAGCTGAGACTCAGCATATAAGTTTAAAATATATATTTTAACTTCTATGTCAAGTTTAAATTCGATATATTAAAATTCAGCCCAGTTAGACACTCATGAATGAGATTTCCACTTTCTGTGATTTCTTCCGTATTATATTTTTTGGCAATATTTCTAATTTTAGTGAATAAAAATAAATGTTTTTACTAAAAATACATTGTTGTTAATACTTTTTAACATAATTTATTTAAAAAAATGTTTTCAGCAAAAGAATTTTGTAAAATTCTCGTTAAAATAGGCACTTAAAAAAAATATTTTTATTGAATAAAAAATGAAGGGAGGAGTACAAACAAATTTTTTTAAACTTTTGTCTACTCGTCGAGACGAACAAATTAAAAAAAAAACCCCCAAATGTCTATTTTTTCTGAACTATATTAGTTGTTACATTGCACAAAATGCCCTCCACATTCGTATATGGGTTTAAAATCACAAACGTTTTAATTTAGTACCCATAGTTACCTAATACTCTCAAAACACAATATTGAAAATATTATTTTATCTTTATTAAAAGATAATTTACCTAGCACTAAATTGTAAGCTAGTAGTATCTGTGTATCTGTCGGTGGATCACAGCTCTTAAACGTATGAACCAATTTTGATTTAGTTTGTTTTTTGTTTGAAAGGTGACTTGATCGAGAGTGTTCTTAGCTATGGTGGTTGGGGCGAGGGGTTTGGGGGGCTAGGGAGGGAAGTTTTTTTGTTTTTATTATAATACATTCTACTGCTTCTTTTTGTTCAATTTTATATTCACTGGAAACTACTAACTTGTAGCCTAGGTACCTCAAAACATGATCGTTCATAACATTTAAAAAAATAACTGTTTCCTGTAACCTACTGAAAACTACATTTTTTAGTTTAATTTGTAACACTAAAATAAATAAAAAAATAATGTTACATATTATGCTCCATTCATAGAAAAATAGCAGTAATTATTTCAATCTAATTTGTAGGCCATTATCCAAAACACTATTTCCAAAAATAATAAAACAATTACGGAATTTTAAGAATTTGAAGATTCTACGCGTTGCTTCGCCCTAGAAAAGAACTCATGTTTTTAATGTACAATAATGTAAAATAGGTCATAAGACCTGTTAAATAATAAATAAATAAAATGAAACACAGAAAGGGAATTTATTGATTTTATCTTAATACCAGATGATAATAATCAATGTTGTTGGTAGTTTTATTTTTTGCATAAACATACAAATTTTATGTATATCTTACATAACCTTATGTTAATTGATGTGGATTTAAAACAGGTGATATTTTTCTCCGAAATTTTGAAACAAAATTTTCTATCATTGATTCCTACAGAGTAGAGCATCAACGTGCAGACTGAGGGAGGCGATATCAGCGGGACATTCGTTTCCTGGGTCCGACTAGGCCAGCCGTAGACCGAGTGAGAGTGAGAGGGGAAACACTTAGTATGTCGCGCTCTCTCGATCTTGACCGCGCACAAAATGGTTTGCCAGCGCTGCGTCGCGGTTCATTGCTGTACTACAACTCCAAATTAGAAAAATCTATTAGAATTTAGACCTGCGCTTCTTGACATTTAAGTATTCATTGGTTTAGGTATGCAAACGGACGAAACCAATAAAACTTGGAAATTAAATGCCGAAGTTGACTTCAGAGAGTCAAGGTTTAATTACAACAAAACTTGTATGCTCAACTAAAACAAATGAGTTTGAAATATCCCTTTACAATAGTAATATGATCTCTGTTCTTAAATCTTACTCCTCCTATGTAAGCAGAATTTCATCACAACGATTTGTAGATTGATAATAACAGTATTAAATAGATTTAAGTGACCTAACAAGATTTCAAATAGGTGTAGATACTATTTTTGTATTTAAATAAAAATTTGCATATATCAATAAAAAGCAAATACTCAAATATATAAGATAACCTGTAAACAAAAACAAAAATCAGTATCCAAAAATTTTTGGTATTTAAATCGTTTAACAGGTTTAGTTTATAAGCCAACCTTTTCTAAAAAAGGTGGGAAGTGTAGTGTAGCGCATGCTAATCATAGCCAATCGATCCCAACAATGTTGTAAACTACAAGAGCGCCTTCACACACGAGGCCACTCTGCTTTTCTTGTTAGTATAGATGTTTAACTCAAACTTTTACGTAGCAATTAAGCTAACGGATCATTATTGGTAATATACATGCCATATTAAATTTCATTTTTATTATTACATTTATTTTTCTTTATACACTATTTAGAAGTTTAAGATTTATTAATTGTTATGGTACTTTCAACAAACCATTCCAGTTCAATTATCTGGAGTTGTCTGTCTGGCTTAAAAATCCCATTAAACTTTTGACTGACTTTCAAATAAATATTTATCAAACAAAAACGCTTAATCAAAACAAATATATTTATAAATAACACATAAACAATTATTTCGAATAATTGTATTATTATATTTTTTCATGAAATATATAGGCTATATTTATTTTTCAAATAGGCTATAAAATTTTACAGGTGTTTCGATAAAATAAAGTTTGTAAAAGTGAGGTATCAAAATTGCTAGCCTTGTAAAAACCAGATTATTGCAATGAGTAATCATTTAATCAATAACATTTAAGATTACTTCGGTAAACTTATACTTTTCCACCGAAGTATTATGTCAATTGTGGTATTATGTCAATTAAACATATAATTTAAAAGTTTTTAAAATCAAGTTTTAATTTTTGATTCCGCGTTATTCCAGTTTGTATTTAGTTTTAAGTAGATAGGTGAAATTGTGGGAAAACTCATCTTATTTTAATTTGTATAGTTATGTTGATAATGTGTTCCGTAGTATTAAATAAGATTTAGAAATACAATTAAAAGATAAACGCAATTTATTTCGCCAAACTTTAGACAGAACAGGTTTCCATTCTATTACCACATAATAACTCAAGAGAAAGTATTGAGATTTATTAAAAAAAACTATTCTAGGAAAAGTAATCGTGCTTTTGCGGATCTAGATGCCTTGGTCTGACTTTGAAAAATGAACCGTAGTTGTCAGAGCAAGATTTGACTGATTGATGGATAAAAAAACTCGGCAAAATATAATTTAATACTCCGCTGAGGGTAGACAGATATATGTATTTCTGAACATTTAGAATATGTTGTCCCCTACGTTTTACCGTTGATAACGGTTTTTAGTTTTGGGAGAAAGTCAGTTAATAATGAGTTTTAGAAAGTTTTCCAGATATCTTTTATTTGAGAAAGACTTAAGAAAAGTAGCATTTCAACGATTAGTGTCTGCTTGATTAGAAAAAAAGATGTTTAGAAATGAATTCTATCTGATGGAACGGAAGAAACACGATAACCTTTTCTAAATATTTAGTTTTAAGTTAACTTAATTTTGTTAAATCTTTCCGTGTACAGCTATACACTCTTGATGTATTAACTTTAATCATCAATCTTAAATGTAATAGGATACAGTGGACATTGCAATTACACTTTGAGACAAAGTTAAATTAAAGAGCCCGTAATATGACCCTTGTAGTCAAAAGAAAAGTAAGTTCGCAACAACTACCCTTGAACATAACAAATTAGCCAGTAAGTAGCTAAATCCAGCGGTACCAGAATTAGTTTTAACTCTTGAAACCCTAGTAATTTGGAAAATTGGTGAATACAAAAACAGTTACGAATCGTAAGGCCTAAATTTGTTTGGTGTTTACACGCAGCTGGTACAATAACAAGATATTTCTGAAATAGTTCAACACACGCATTGCCTAAAGATAAAACATTTAATATAAACTTTGACAATTATAAACTTCCTTAGCTTTTTGCAAGGCTTTTTCTTGGACTATAAATAGTAATTTAATTTTTTTATTTAACCACATTAAATCACTGTGATCTTTGTTTTTCTTGAATTTTGCTGCAAATACACATCTTTTACGTTTGCAATAGTTATATTCCGTATTCACTTTCGCTCGTTGGAAATATATTTGTATTCTCTGTTTTAAGCTAATACGAACAAAACTTACGTTTATTTATTTATTCGATATTGATACCTAACTGACTTAGAAAAATCAAAATGTATTACAAAGAGAGGCTGCAGGATCGACAGAATTGTTGCTATAGCAAAACCCATTCATGTTACTGTCAACCCCAAAAAGCTAGCAGATGAAAACAACCTCCTTAAAAAGCATTACGGTGAAGACTGGAGAAGCCTGGAGTCTCTGAAATTCTACGTAGATATTTTCAACAGGGAAACCATCTAGCAATTTGGGTATATAAGTGTAACAGATTGTCCTACTTTACAGGCTTAACCCATTAACGCAAACACAATTTATATTTTAATTTATTATTCCTCTGAAATGGACATTGTGCTTCCTCATTTCATAAGTTGTGAAAAAACGTTTACACTTCACATGTGTGGTCTTAAGCACACAATTTAATATTTCATTTAATTCCTTAAATGTTATATATATTTTAATATAGCTTCAAGTAGTGTATGTATATTAGTATCAAGTATTAATTTATATCCACTCCAAAGAGCATATCAAGAACTTTAATTTTGCTAATTTTCCTTCCTAAAACCATTAAATCGATAATGTAGTCGCGTGCATCTTTTAACGTTCATTTTATCCTAAAGTTAATAAATTAGAAAATGTATTTGAATGTTTGAACCTTTCGTGCATGTTTGAATTATCTTTAACAAATTTAAGAAAATGTCTAAACAATAGTTGAATAAACAAAAACATACTCGTGAAAATGTAAAAATATAAAACGAATAATTATTAATATGCATCTATCTATTTAACTACCGAACGTGCACGATGTCGGAATAGTGCGTGGACTTTCCGCATGTTTTTACTTTCTAACTTTTTACGACCTCCGCATGGAGTGAAATGTGTTTTGTGTGTTTTTTGTGTGCAATATATATTTATGTGTTTTTTTGTAAATTGTTCCTGATGATGGGTGAATACCCGAAACTGCGGTAGAACAAGGTAAGATAATACCATAAAAACAGGATTAGTAGACGTATTATAATATACCGAAATTATTAATACTGTTTTTAGAATTTGGGCAAAACATTATACATTAGGTTCAGACAAACAAATTAAAGGAGTACTTTTAATTTTTTCACTCCAGTTTTGAGAATTAACTAATTTTATATTTAATTAAATCAAGTTTTGTATGATTATTTTAGTTTCTGAGCACTTAAATGACAAGGTTTGCTAGAATTTTCTGCAATTAGCTAAGTGTTTCACGGAAGTTGCCATTTCACATTTAATTTTTAGACCCTCTTAACCCCTTGGTCATTTTTATTATTAGAAATGTTTTTAAATGGCTTAAGAGCTTCCTAATAAGTATAATTAACTGTAAGTTCTATTCACCTTCAATTTACATTAATATTCTCTTATTTTGTAATAATTTTTATCTCAACAAGGAAAAAGATTTTAAAAAGTGTTTCCAAAGTTTACGGTCTTTTAGAATAAAATTATAATATAAAATATCACCACGGCTGCATTTAAAATAAATTTTAAAATCTAATTTGACAATCTAAATTTTGGAATGTTCTGTACTTAACGTCTTAACGTCAATTTAACGTAGTTTGTTACGCCGACATAAAAATCATACCTATAATTTTGCCTTACCCTGTAAAATATTCCGACAGTTAAAGAACTGTGTGTGTTTGTGTACATACTTTATTCTAAAAATAAGAGAGACACTGCGTGCTTCACACGCTAACTCTCGTTTCCCAATTTGCACAATTTTTGGCTATTTCATTTAACAATAACATAGATTGTTTAAGTAGACAATGTTACTAATATCCAAATAACAAAATACTGTAAGCCTATGTTGGTTTGTCTGATAATGTATGAGTCCTTTCGGCCACTGATATTTACAAAGTACCCATAATGTGGGGATATTCTATTAAGCATTTCTTTCTCAGATACTCCTAGGGTGTGTATCCAAGGGCTCAACTAATCCTTTTTTAACACTGAATAGTCATTAGTACATTCTTAAAGGTTTCCTTAGTTAATTTCATTAATTCATATTTTACATTAAAAGAACACAAATTCTGTAAACTAAGCAAACTATATATTATATTTATAGACATTTCGCATGATCTTACAATCATTTAATTCAATTGGATTTGTTATAGAGATTATAACAGCAATTTTATTTAAACTAAAATTAAAGTTTATACAAAAATTCAAATGAGTTTATGTTAATTGGAAAAGTCTAGCAAGGAAAGGTTTATTCAAATAGATTAATTCATTTCTAAGATTGCTCCAACTAGATTTGCACAAACAAATAATAACTAATACTAGTATTACTAATCAACAAGTTTTAAACGTTTTTGACTAACGTAAAATATAAGTATACAAATAGAAGAAATATTTACTAAAACTAAATTTACTACAACAAAATGCTTGGATTGAGCATAATTTGACAAACTTCAAGAATACTGAATAGCCACGACGTCTGAGAAATGTTGCTTCTCCATAATAATTAGTACCTGGAGACCGAGCTAAAGCTCGATTATAAGCAGGGCTATGATTTCAATAATAAATATTGGATTATTGAGTTTTGAGGTTAGGCCTATAACATTAAACAACTAAATAAAGGGTATATACAACATTAGGCTTACCTGTAATAAAAATACAGTTTAAAGGATTAACCACAATCTCAACGCTATGCCTCAGAAATAAGTCAGGCCTAAATTAAAGTATTATTTCAATATCGATTTATTCCTAGGGCCTAGTTCGCTCACGTTAATAACTACTATTATGGCAAATTTCCGTTAACATCGTTTAGGTTAGGCCTATAACATTAAACAACTAAATAAAGGGTATGTTTATTATGTATTCGTTGCCATGGTAACTATAAATAGATACAACATTAGGCTTACCTCTAATAAAATATACAGTTTTAAAAAAAGCAGATGATTATTGTAATGGCATTGAAAACATTTGCATCAGCTGTGCTTTGTATTGTTTAAAATAGACAAATTTCACTTCTTAATTTAATAAAAAGACGTAGAAAACGAATTTTCCCAGACTGGTGACCATTTCCAATCGATTTCTCGTGGCCAAAAGCCTAATATAAAATCAAAAAATCAAAAATCCTTAGACGGAGATTCCAGATCCATTTAGCAGACAAACAATTATCTCTCGCTTTAGAAGATAAGATTATTATGATTTCGTCATATGCTGCCCATTACTTCTTCTTCCATATTATTGTGTCACTCTCAGTATTTATTATATTTATGTTACGTTTTTTCTCTATTGTAGACATTTTATAACGAAGTGCAAGTTTCAAATTGTACTATTTTTCACATATTTTTATAGTAAGAAACTTGGTATGTAAAGTTGAATAATAACGACTTTTCTTATGTTCTGTTATTTAAAGGTGCATTTATTTCATTTAACAAATAAGAAAAATGTATTAATATTATACGATATGAAAAATTATAAATACAGAATATCGACATGTGTTTCTTTAAAATGCTTAAATAAAGTAACCAAAACAAACAAATTCAAACATATTAAACATTAACTACTTTGAGAGTATATAAATACTCTTGTTTGAAATTGGTTTTAAATAGGTAAAATTTTAATTGTTTGTAATAAATTAATAAGTTTGGAAAAATACGAATCATTGCATAAAATATTTTAATTAATCAAGTGATTCATTGTAACAGGACCAACGAGAAGGCAAGGCGGGCGGGATGGTTGACTCAGCTGTCGCGTACTAATTTTCGCCGGTAACTTTACTATAACTTTGTCAGAAGCAAATCTTTCCGCAATGAGAATGTTTCGTATTTATGTATTCTGGTAACAAATTAACATTAATAAATGCCCGGAAAAATAAATCCCCTCCCCCCCAAAATGAAGAAATATAGCATGAAGTTCGAAGTTCTTACTTATAGAATCTAGTCCCAGTATGTTTCAAGCAAACAAAGTAGGCCTAATAGTAAACAATAACCGTTATCACTAATTGGCTCAAATCGACAAATAAAAATGTTTGAAGAGCCGGAACAGTAAACAAGATAAGGCAAGTCGGTCAGTGAGGAGGTTTGTTAAAAGTGCAGGTCAGAGGCGGTTGTAATCAATTGCTATGTCGACGTGCATTAGTAACAATTTATTTCTGTGCGATAACTGTAGTCTAACGTTGACGCAGTTTATTAGTTGACCATAAAAAATTCGTTTCCCGACGGTTGTAGGTAAAGATCAAAGAAAGTTGACAACAAAATGTTGACGCACGCTAAAAGACGAGCAACTTGTTGACTACGTGAGTTTGTGTAGGTGAAGAAAATCATTTTGTTGCCATCTAGTTTTCCACTTATTGCTAACTTGATGACAACCTGTGCGTCCACTTGTTGTCAATATTTTGACAACATTTTGGCAATAAATTTTGCTGTCAACATTTGGTGTAAATGCGGCTTTACATAAAATGTCTTGTACAAACACGGCGTTTTGAGACAGTCGAAAAAGTGTCCGTAGTGCGGGAATGATATGGTTTTCAGTGGGAAAATCGGTCTGTTCCGTTTTAACAAGCGGTTTGCTGCATTGAATAGTAGCCGTAAGAAAGTTTCCAAATAGTGTGACAAAACCACTCATGTTTAGAAGAATTTATCATGAACATAATTCTCATCCATGGCCGTAAACTTAAATCTCCAGTAGCGTGTTATGAACCGTCAACAAGCGACACTAGCTCTTCATCAAATGACGACTTAAGTTACTCATAACTTTTTCTTTTTTCGTGCATTGAATTATATTAATTAATTGTTAGAATATTTAATAAATCTCAATACTTGAACATTTGCTTGAAACATACTGGGACTAGAGGTTATTAGTTAGAACTTTAGAAGATATTTTTATTTTCCGGGCCTTTAACCATGTTAATTCTTTGTTAGAATACGTAAATATGTTATTTTCCAGACAATTAATATCTATAATAATATTATAAAGAGGTAAAGTTTGTTTTTTTTGTTTGTTTGTATGTAGGGGGTAATGTCTGGAACTATTGAAAAAATAGTTTTACTAATAAAAAGCTACACTATCCCTGAGTAACATAGGCTATAATTCATTTTGTTAAAACCCTTTTTTATTTCAATATTTGTAAATTTAGTCGGACAAAATCTTAGGCTAGACCTACACTGATAAATCATCACATGTATTTACTTTTATTACCATAGCAATCAACTGAATAAAGTAACAGATAATACAGCTGTTTGTTCTAATATTTCCATTAGCAGTTAATTTTAAACTTTGAAGCAATTATTCAAACTTTAGGTTAGGTTTTTATTAAAGTGTAGACCTGAGCCTTGCTGATTCTTTTAACCTTTATTATAACTGCTGTTATAAAATATACGAAATAATTTATTTGAACATTTAACATTATTTCCATCTTAACTTTGGAGTTATTATTAATCCTACACCTTTATTATAAAGAAAACATAACATGATTATGTGTATAGAAGGTTCCAATGAGGTTGGCGTGCGGAGCACGCAGGTATTTCCTCTAGTATAATATGTATTAACTGTACACACTCCACAAAGGCATTGGGCTAGGATATAATTCCAGAGTGAACAACAATTACAATTTGTACATAACATTTTTACTAACTCGTATATGTTTTTGTTAAAATATTTAATAATATATTTACGCATTTTAGTACAAAATTATACAGCAATAATTAATTCTTTTAATTCCTGGCTCTCTTGGGGCTGGAGGATGTCCTGGCTCGTCGCGGGAACTTGGTCCTGGGGTGGGTTCTGCTTCGTTTTCTTCCTCATCCATTGAGAAATGAGATAAATCGTCGAGAATGACATGCATAGGATCTATGTCGAGTTCTTCACCCTCATTGTCCCTCCATTAATGCCCCCAAAATTTATCTCATCGATGGTGCACGCATTAAAGTCAGCGTTGTCAAACACGAATTGACTGAATGAATCTGACTTGAAAGTTGGGTTCAGCATACATGAGAGCAGACATTTCCAAAGTACGATGAACAAAAACCCAATTCGTTAGAACATCAATTAGTCTCTTATAGGCATATTTCCTGTGGAGAAGTAGTGAAAGGTATGTTACTGAAGACATGAACGTACGTGGTCTGACGATTGAAGCGATATAGCATGTCCGATAGCAATACACTTTGTCTTTGTTTCTTTGACTCTTTTCGTAGTTTTCATCCTCACATCATCCATCCAGAAAAGTTAGTAGGGTTTGAGGGAGAGTTGTGCATTATTCAGGAAGTCATCGCTAGGGGGATATTTGTCATAAGTGTACAGTTCACTCTGAATATCCTGCCTTACGATTTCGGCCGCTTTTTTGACAATCCTGAGTCGTTCGTCATAAGCGACACGTATCAATTGTTGTCCAACATCTCTAAAACAAAGCACTGGAACATGAAATCTGTTCTAACCTTCAGTCACTATTATACGATCCCCATACTTTGCTTCAAGTTGTGCTTTTATTGTTTTCCAAACAGGTTTGTCACCAGTGACGACACGAAGTATTTCGATCTGTGAAAATTGGCAGTCAGTAGTCTCCTCAATGCAGGCACAAAATTGATCCATTGCTCTTGTAACATATGGACAGATTTGGGAACGCGGGTGTCAGATTTCGATTGAGCATAATCGTGCTTAACAAATTTCAAACGACAGTCATTGTGGTAAACTCCCTCCTCGGCGACGAGATCGTTAATAGAGGACAGTCGCGACCTGATACTTCATCGCCCAAATATCATCGGCCTCCAGACATGCTTTTTGTAACTCAATGTGGACACTGAACACCTTCCTCCTTTTGTTCAGGGGCTTCTTGTTTTCATTTTTAGTAGGGTCTCAACAGAAGAAACAATTTTTCTTAAAATCGAAAGTGAGTATTGCAGACCTAACAACCGCCATATGAAGACGTTGGTGCTTCATGTTTCTTCAAAGATACAATCGTATTGTTTCTCGTATAATTTTTTCGGCACGAAGTGTGGACGAGAAGTGACTCCAAACCATCTAGCTGTCGTGTTTTGCCGTCGCTTCTCCCTTTGCTTGCTTTTTTGAGCGAATGTACTGTATTCCCTTTTGACCCACTTTTGAAACACCACTTGATTCACTTATCTCTTCATCACACACAACACACCTACTACTCATTATGACGGTAACACACTCTCGCGAACAACCGTAAAACGTAACACATTTAATCTGTTTCACAACAACACACAACTTTTCACTATAGCCCAGTATATAGAGGATAAAAAAGGGGTTCAGCTTACATTAATTTCGGTAAAAGATTTTTTTTCTAGGATCGTTTGGTATGGTGTGGGTATGCCAAATCTAATTTTGCGACCTCGAAAGGGGGGGGCAACTTTTGGGGGGCAAAAAACATCAAAATTTTCGGACTTTTTCCAGTTTTTCACTTATAACTAAAAAAACGGACCATATTATGTAAAAAATAGATCTGTAGTAAATTAAAGAGGACAAAATTTCGCGTTCATTAAAAAACAAAGTTAAAAATTGGTCCAGTAGATCGATTTTTATGGGGATCCAAAAAACAGCAAATTTTTCTAACTTTGCCAAAAACTGTGTTTTACCCATTTTCAATGTGCTGTAACTTTCCAACATTAAATTTTATCTACCCCCCTCCCTAAAAGTTTTAGAGCATCAATCCCTGAGTTCAAAAAACACCGATTTTTCTAAATTGAGCTGATTTTGAAATTTTGTCAACTCATAAAGCAAAATTGGGGAAAACCTTAAATTCACACAATCGGGGTTTCGCTCTTTTTCGATGTCTATGAGTCCGGAAATCAATTCTGAGGCTTAGGTATGTCATCTGAATGCATCTGGAAATTATTTTTAAAAAATTTTGTAAAAATTTTAAAATGTAAATAATTATTCATGATTTTTACCTGAAGTGTTGGTTTCTTGTTCACTAAATATACCCGGTGTCTTAAAAGTCCCATGACCCCCTTTAACTTTTGTGTTTCTTAAAACAAACAAATATCCCTTGCGGAACGATACTAACTTAGCCCAAAGTATCTTTTGAAGCAATCGGAAATTTTGAGTGTCCCCTAAAAATGGGAGATTTTGGTCGCGACTCAAAATTTTTAAATGGGAAGTATGGTCAAGTGATACCTCATTTTAAAGGTCTACTTAAGATTAGGAAAATAACATAAAGAAAATAAAAATCGGACCACCCAAAACAAAATGGCGGCCAGAACGTGTTGAAATAAATCGACATAAAGTGGCTAATATCTCGAAAAGGAAGATTTTTTAGAAAAATATTTAAGAGACAAAAAATGTTTATTTAATGTGCTTGGCCTAACATATTGCTTCCAAATCGATTTCGTAAATATAATTTTTTACAAAATTTTCTAAGATGTAGGAGTTGACTTTATCAATACCTCCCTCTCCCTAAAAGTTGTAGAACATCAATCCTTGAGTTCAAAAAGTACCGATTTTTACTTGCGTGACAAGCTGACTCGTACTACTAAACCTCATCGTACCAGTTCGAGAAGAAACACCTCCTGCTCGTACATGCCTTCTCTGGGTGCGACACAACCTCCACGCCATTTTGTAAAATTTGATGTTGGAAAGTTACAGCACATTAAAAATGGGTAAAACACAGTTTTTGGCAAAGTTGGAAAAATTTGCTGTTTTTTGGATCCCCATAAAAAGCGAAATACTGGACCAATTTTGAACTTTGTTTGTTTAACCAATGCGAAATTTTGTCCTCTTTAATTTACTACATATCTATTTTTTACATAATATGGACAGTTTTTTAGTTATAAGTGAAAAACTGGAAAAAGTCCGAAAATTTTTAGGTTCTTTACCCCCCAATAAATGTTGTCCCAACCCTCTTTCGAGGTCGCAAAATTAGATTTGGCATACCGACACCATACCAAACGATCCTAGAAAAAAATCTTTTACCGCAATTAATGTAAGCTGAAACCCCCTTATATATATATATACTGGACTACTAGCTAAGTTGAGATAAACTGAATGGAAAAGGATCTGGTGTTTTGTCCTGAGGTGGGTGAGGGGTTAAGATAACGTTCCTTACGTGTTATTCGAGGGGGCGGCCTGAATGCTGACTCTAGAAAAGTCACTCTTTGTCTAACTTCTTTATTTATATCTGATTAATTAGATACAACAAAACTAAAACTGAAAACAAACAAATTTATTTTCTCGTGTTTTAAACTTGAAAAGAATAACTAGTAATATTATAGCCTATCTATATAACCAACAAAATAGTCTGTTCCGGGCTTAGGCCTAATTTTTATGTTTAATAAGTGGATAATTAATAAAACAACTTTAATAATAATATAAATACGTATATATTTTTTTATAAAGAGAGTTAGAAAAGCGGAATAACAAAAAGACGGAAGTCAAGTTTTTCTGCGAAATCTCGGAAATTACGCATACATTTAAAATTGCTCTAACTTTTAAACAATTTGTGGTAAAATAGTAAAATATCACATATTGTTGAATTAAATTGAATGCTTTACAACTTCTTTCTTCATAACTTTTTGTATGATGAAGGGCTGAAATTGTATCTATTCAAATAAAGCAAAAATCTGAAAGAAATTTTTTTCCAAAAATAATCTATTTTTAAGCGCGTATATCTCGGAAACTATGCTAGATAGCAAAAACATTTATAGAATCAAACGTTTGAAAATTTTGTCAGCAATAATTTTGTATGGAGCAGTCTTATCTCTAGGACTCATATTGTTTAGATATAGACGAAAAACCGAAAAATGGGTCCTTCTACATGCCCCCCTGCACCCCGCTCACCTCCTAGGAATGGGGACTTTTAGTATGTTTAAGTCCTAGATAGTCCAAACAAAGTCCAAAAGTCAAAAATTTTGTTCCTTCCATTTCCCTCTATAATCTTTTATTGACTGAAATAACAGTTTTCTAAGAAATATTTAAATTAAATAAAAACAATTCATTTATGCGAACGTTCTAACACCAACAATCATGGTTGGTGACTTAAACCTATTTCAAACTGATATTATCAATCTGCAAAACTTAAATTGTATTACATAGTAGTTTTGTAATAAATATTATTAACAAGGACCTTAACAATTCTTAACAAGAATTTCTTAACAAACAGCAACTCTTAAGACTTCAGTGAAATCATAACAATAAGGAACATTTTAGATGCATTTCTTTGAGTTGTGTACAAGTTTTTAATTTATTAAACGCGAAAGTTTAACATTTTGCTCTCTGAAGTCACTTTCGACTTTCAAAATTTCAAGCCGGATTGTTTTTCCACCGTTTGGAATGTTTGAACAGAAAGCTGAAGTTTTTCAAGTATTCCAAGTCAATTATAAAAGTTTTTATTTCAAAGTATGTTGAGACCGAAGGAGTTAAGATACGGGATAAGTTAGTTTTGAGGTCGATTCGAAAAGCAAAACTGACAAGTTGTATTGAGAGAGTATTTAAATTTCTAAATTTAGATATCAATAAAGTTGTTTAAGAACAGATTATTATATTGAAAATAATCTTTTCGCTCTTTGGTAAATATTCTAAAATAAAATTTAATCTGTCGTATGGGGTTTAAGAAAATATTTTATTTTAACTAATGGAGTTTGTATTTATTTAAATTAAGACTATTGTGTTATGGGAAATTAAAAATCTGAGATGTACTGAAGTAAATGTTGATTTCGCTGATTATAAAAGTCTGTTTAGTTTTACAGTAAAATAACGATGAATTTATCTTGAATGCCTAGGGTATTAGATTATTAAACATATTTAAATGTTTTTCAGGAGAATAATATTATATAATACTCAACCATTCATTAAGGCAAATAAAAACTGTTTAAGGACATGCTCAAATTGATTTCGAGTATCTTGAACTAACATTTTGTTCATAAATTTAATGTAACTGATCTGGTTTTTGGTTCACCAGAATATTAAATACACTTCTAATCATTTTCTACTATACTCAAATAAAACTTGCGTTTGACCTTAAAATGATATTTGTATTATTGTTTGGTGAGTGAGATTATAAAGTCAATTTCTTAAATTTGAAATAATAATTTAATATTTATTCGTTTAAAATAATTTCAGGATTTTATTTGTAGTACACAGTTGAATGTGTGTAAGGAGATAATATAACATCGTGCATCACTGGTGAAGATGGCGGCGTTGTTGTAGGAACGCCTTTGAGCTAATAAACATATAAGTTGTGAGATTCTGTGGTGTTCCTATAAAGTATATCTTCTCACAACTAAAGTTCAACATTTATTTTGGTTTTCAATTTGACACCCTTCTTGTAATTTCAGGAAAAGAATTTTATACATGAGATTGCAGCAAGACGGTAAACACAACAAACAGAAAGAAAGAAACATAAAGAAATATTATAAAGTAAGCTGCTTTATAATATTTATTTATTTCAAATCTACCCAAATATTACAAAGAGTTTAATTTTTGTGTATGTTTGTTTGTTCGTGTTATTCTCTGATATGCCTGAACATACTTGAACATATCAGATAATGAGTAATTTTACCTTTCCTGCGTAACATAGGCTAGTTTTTATAATTTGTTTTTAAATGATATTTTGATTATAAAATAAAAATCTTTTTCTTTAGTACAAAGTGAATGGTGATATATTGTGTAAACTTAATCCAAGTTTATGAGTTCTTTGATATAGACCCGAAATTAACTTAATTTTTTTTCAAATTCATCTTTACATGTCATGAATACAAAGTGTCAACAAAAAACAACAGCTTCTAACAAAGATAGAAACATTTGTGATATCTCATTTTAAAGGGGTATATAATTTGTATAATTTTTGTGTGTAATTCTTATAAAAAATTATAGTTTTGGCCAGGACAACTTTTAGTAGTTGAGTAATTGCTTTTTAGAAAATCTCATATTATGAAATGTAAAAACATACTATAATACTTTTAAATTCGAGTCGATAGTTTAATAACGATCCTGCTATTCAAACTATACGACTATTATGCATTTTGTCTACTATACTAATGTACGATTTAATGGAACAATTTGAAGGTGATAATAATTACCATGAAAATATAAAAAAGGAATGTTTGAAACTAAATAAATACATATTGATATACTGATACTATGTAATACAGTAATAAAACAAAAGTGGTAGTTTATTTTAATACTTTTCGACCAACATTATTGTAACAATGGATATACTTGTCATCCCCTACAATAGTAAAAGTTGAATTAGTAGGCTATTTATTTGATGAAAACGAGACGTATTTCTGAAAAATGTGCAATATAAAAAAGTAGTATGTTTCAGAAAAAGTAGTTCTATGTTGTTTAGTAAACACTGCTTATATTTTAGGGGCTCCAGAACGCCCTATCTCGGCAATGTTAAAAATACAATATTTAAGGAACATTTTCTCAGAAACTACTGGATCAAAATGAGTAAAATTTTATTAGTGTATTAGCACTACCTAAATACACAATTTAAGATGGTTGTTTTGCAATACAAGTGTTTGAATACATTTTGTCATAATTGTATTAAAATAATAGAATTTAGACCTGTTTTTGCCATATTTTTCAGTCATAAATTAAAAATTATCACTTATATTACAAAATGCTCTCTTTAAAACCATACTCCCTTATACAACCCCAGAAAATTTCAGATCATTATGTTAGATAGATTTTGAGAAAATGTTCTTTTTGTGAATAAAATATATGATTTCCGGAAAACGTGTTTAAAGTTTTACTTACATATTTAATGCATACCAACCTCATATGCAGGGTTGTCATCAGCTGAATGTCATCAAAGACTATAATTAGCTTAAGCACTACAGAAGAAGCTAAATATCCCTATCAAAACAAAAATTCCCACCATAAACGGCAATTTGAATTAGTTTCAAATTAGATAAATCTTATAAAACTATTAAGAAAATGATAAAAAATTAGTTTCATTCTCACGTGTCAAACGAACCAAGAAGTGTATTTTCACAAACATAGAGTTGAGATATAATAATAAATTTAGGCTTGCTTTAAAGCTAAATGAAAGGGCAATAATAAACACTAAAAACAATAAAAATAAAAAAAATAAAATTGTTGGTACTCCGGAACCACTTATTTTTAATTTTAATATTTAACAGTTTAATATTTTTGTATTGCAATAATAGTTATAAAAAATAAAAAATATAGGCACGATGGCCGTGGTTGTTAAGGCATCAAAGCTTTATCAATCGTCATGGCAACCATCAATGGAAAAGTTCCGGGTTCAATTCCCATTGACCCCGAATAATTTTCTAAATGGTTTCTTAACAGACATCATTGGCTGTGGTTCAAATTCAACGTAAAACTGTAGGTCCCGTCTTCATTAGCCTTAAGTGCAAAACAGCAGGACGTTAAACAAACAAAAAAAATATCAAAAATTGAATGAATATCTAGGTCAAAGTTTAACTTGTTCCCGTTTACATAGTTAATTCAAACAGCTACTTAAAGTTGTCATGTCAGTATATTTTAGCTGCAGTATTTTCAACATTAAATGGGAGACTTTGTTTTGTTAAAATATTTTTTAGAAATAACTAAACATTCTTTAAAATAGGCCTACTTTATTCCTTTACAATAACTTTCTACATGACACGATCATACAATTTTCATGTTTGAGATATAATACTTGTCCCCTCAAAAATTATGTTGAGTTGTGACTATTGGAATGTATGAGGTTTAGTAAACTCACGATTAACTATGAAGCGTTTCCTGAGTTTGAACTAATCCCCCTAGTCCCCAGTAATTGACAAATATTGGTGACGTCATGTTTATTAAATAATTTATTTAATCTAACCCAAAAGTTAAAAACTGTGATTTTTAATAGAGCAAAACAATATGCACTTTAAATTATAGTGGTAAGTTGTAAATTGTTACGTTTTCAAACGAAACTTATATTTTATAGCTTGCAAACTATATCTCAGTTGGTTTATAACAGTGCATGAAGGTGTAGTGGTTTGCAGTTTTTATTAGCATCTCTTGTGGTAAGTACCTATTGAGAGTAAACTATTAGTAATACAGTTTATTTGATGAATAAAACTATCACTTTAATAATAAACGGTACCAGGAACTGGCACAACCTTTCTCACAAACCTATTTAAATTATTAAACAGATTCACTGTGACTTGTAGGGTGGGGTAGGAGAGGTGATTTTTTATTAAAGTAGGAGATTAACTAATACATATTATTATTATTATCTAGAGAGAAAACTATTCGATCGATTTCGAACAAATTTGCACCAAACACGTCAATTAGGTCTGTATAGATGAACGATAAAGGTTTTGAAAAATGTTGAAAAACAACCCCCTTTATGGCAAAAAAAACCCAAAAATCAGTTATTATTAATAATATTAGCTAAACGAGAATTTTTAGAAAGATGCGGTTTTTTGCATATGGTAGGGTACATGAAAGGCTACAAATAAGCCAAATTTTATCAAAATCGTTAGAGCCGTTTTTGTATAAAAAAATAATAACTGATTTTTTGGGGTTTTTTTGCCAAAAAGGGGGTTGTTTTTCAAAACTTTTCAAACCCGTTTTTCGTGCATCTATACAGGCCTACTTGACATGTCTGGTGAAAATTTGTTTGAAATCGATCGAATAGTTTTTGATCTAGCTTTGTATACATACAGACATACATACAGACATACAGACATACAGACATACATACAGATATACAGACAGAAATTTTGTACAAACTACTTTTTTGGACTCAGGGGGTCCTAAAACGGATATTTCCACAAAAATCTCAACATTGATTTTTTTGCAATCACTATACTTTCTCTTTAGAAAGTATTTTTTTTCAAAAAAAAATTTTAATCCTTTTTTTGTGCGTATATACAGGCCTAATTGACGTATTTTGGTGAAAATTTATTTGAAATCGATCGAATAGTCTTCTCTCTAGCTAATAATAATAATATGTATTAGTTAATCACCTACTTTAATATCACCTCTCCTACCCCTCCTACAATTAATTATGAAGTTTTAATGAATCTGTTTAATAATTTAAATATGTTTGTGAGAAAGTATGTGCCAGTTCCGGGTACCGTTTATTTCGTTATGTGATTGTCTTTAAAAAAAAGGTATCTTGGTACGTTTTTCTAAGGTAAACACTTTAGCTGCTATTTGCTAGAAAACGATTTTATAATTTGATAAATACTATTTTTCTTTCATACAACTTTTGCTAACGAAAATTTAAAAAAAAAACTTCAGATATAAAGTGCAGCTTTTAAGCTTTCAACGATATAATATAACTCCCCGTTTCCAGAATAGGGACGCAAACAATTTTTTATATACGGCAGCCTAGTAATCTGCTATACTCCCACTATTTTAATTTAACTCCTATATAAAGTATCATTAACATTTACATTTTGAAACTTGAAATTATTTTATTTAAAGGTTTTTATCTTCTACCGAGTTTTGTTAGAAGTAAGGATTCGGAGAATTTAAGAACAAAGCGTGCCGCCTACACCTGGTCGCCACTTCTACCGAGTATTAGGCCTATATAAGGATACTGGGTTCTCAAGAGAAACTGGACAAAGGGATTCAGTAGTATAAAATGTGAAAGATTTAAATGAAATAAAAGCTGGCCTGGATATTTCTGATTTCACAATAACTGTCTTATTCGTTTATAAGACCGTTCCTGAGTGCTACGGACGCTAACCCCGCTGGAACTTTCGATACACCTAATCATGTTATGTTTTTTATAATAAAGTCGTAGAATTAATAATAACCCCAAAACTAAGATGCTAAATAATGTTAAATGTTCAAATCAAATTATTTTGTATATTTTATAACAGCAGCTATAAATAAAGATTAAAAGAACCAGCAAGGCTCAGGTCTACTCTTTAATAAAAACCTAACCGAAAACTTAGAATTAGAAATAGTCACTTCAAAGTTTGAAATCAGTTTTTAATGAAAATCAGCGGTTTGATCTGTTATTACTTTCTCACTATACTATAGTATAGATATCGCCAAAAAAAATCAATGTTGAGATTTTTGTGGAAATATCCGTTTTCGGACCCCCTGAGTCCAAAAGAGTGGTTATTACAAAATGTCTGTCTGTTTGTATGTATGTCGGTAAGTACACAAAGCTAGAGAGAAAACTATTCGATCGATTTCGAACAAATTTGTACCAGACATGCCAATTAGACCGGTATAGATGCACGAAAAAGGTTTTTCAACAACCCCCTTTTCGGCCAAAAATCCCCAAAAAATCTGTTATTATTTTTTTATAAAAAAACGGCTGTAACGAGTTTGTTAAAATTTGGCTTATTTGTAGCCCTTAATGTACCCTACCATATGCAAAAAAACCCTCAGCTTTCTAAAAATTCTTGTTTAGCTAATAATAATAACTGATTTTTGGGGGTTTTTTGGCCGAAAAGGGGGTTGTTTTCAAAACCTTTTTTCGTGCGTCTATGAGGCCTAATTGACGTGTTTGGTGCAAATTTGTTCGGAATCGATCGAATAGATTTCTCTCCAACTAATAATAATAGTATTTATTAGTTAATCTCCTACTTTAATATCACCTCTCCTACCCCACCTACAATTATGAAGTCACAGTGAGTCTGTTTAATAATTTAAATATGTTTGTGAGAAAGTATGTGCCAGTTCCTGGTACCTTTTATTTTATTCAAGTATTGGTATGGTAATGAATGTAAATACTTCAAGAAATATGACGGTTCATCAATCTAGGCCTAACCTAAGATTTTTTCCTACTAAATATACAAATATTAAAATGAAAACAAAATTATCAAAATGAGTTATAGTATATGTTACTCAGGGATAGTGTAGCTTTTTATTAGTAAAACTATTTTTTCAATCGGTTCAGTAGTTCCAGATATTATCCCCTACATACAAACAAATAAATAAAAATGTTTTACCTCTTTATAATATTAGTATTGAAAGATGGTAAATAATGTCAAATGTTCAAATCAAACTATTTCGTATATTTTATAACAGCTGTTATAATAAAGATCAAAAGAACCAGCAAAGCTCAGGTCTACTCTTTAATAAAAACATAACATAAAAGTTAGAAATACAAATAGTTGCTTCAACGTTTGAAATCAGCTTTTAATGGAAATCAGATGTTTTATCTGTTATTTTATTCAAGTGCTTGGTATTGTAATGAATGTAAATACATTCAATAAACATAACGGTTCATCAATCTAAGCCTAAAATACGATATTATTTAGCCTCTTTATAATATTATTAATAATAACCCCAAAGCTAAGATTGTAAATAATGTTAAATGTTCAAATCGAATTATTTCGTATATTGTATAACAGCAGCTATAATAAAGGTTACAAGAACCAGCGAGGCTCTGGTCTACACTTTAAAAAAAAACCTAACCTAAAAGATAGAAATTTAAATAATTGCTTCAAAGCTTGAAATCAGCTGATATTGGAAATATTATATCAAACAGCTGTTGTATCTGTTATTTTATTCAATTGGTTGTTATGGTAATAAATGTAAATACATGTGATGATTCATCAGTCTATGCCTAACCTAAGATTTTTTCCAACTAAATTTACAAATATTGAAATTAAAAATGTTTTTATCAAAATTTATTATAACCTATGTTTACTCATGTATAGTGTAGCTTTTTTGTGGTAAAACTATTTTTTCAATCTGTTCAGTAGGTCCAGAGATTACCCCCTACATACAAACAAACAAAGACAAAATTTTACCTGTTTATAATATTAGTATATATTTGGCTTATAGTAGTGCACTAATGTACATCCAGGCTGGAATTGTTTTATGAACATTAGCAACACAGAGATATGTGGTGAGGCACGTATATATAATGGCTGTTCATTGATTACCGGGCCTCCTATTTTTTTTTTACTAAAACAATAATTACTGTTCTTAATTACAAATGTTCATAATATTTATTGATTTCATTGTTGTTTAATGAAACAATAAGCATACAGATTTATTGATTAATATTTTAATTATATATATTCATTTTTACTTATCATAAATAATTGTGACTTGATCATCATCCAAATCGCGAAAATGGTATTTAGACTACGGTAGTTTCACGTCCTCATGTCGTTTATGGGTTCCGCGGGACTCAAAATGGAAGAAAGTGGAAATGGAAAGCTTTTGGGCTACAGTTTATGGCCAGAATATGCGCTCAACCAATGAATACCGAATTTATAAGAAGCGCAACGCCCTTGTTAAAGATTCAGCCTAGTTTTATTTGATTCTAGCAAGCTTAGCGCGGCATCCGCTAGGTAGCGAGAGCGCTATTGTCGTCGGTTTGGCAGGTGTGAGTGAGACGTAGAATGAGCCAGCCATTCTCTGTCTCACTCACACTTGGCGCGGAGGATTGATGAGTCATAGACGGATGGAATTTTTTAGCCAGCGCTGCCTATCGGTTGTCGCGCTAAGCTCGATTTAGCAGCAACCAACCAAGCTGACTATTCTACATAAGCTTCTTACTGGTTCTGCATTCATTGGATGAACTGTCATTCTTATACACTGTGTATCCGAGCATACATCCTAAGCCCATCGGCACTAGTAAACGTATTAAATTCAAGTTTTCCGAAACCGAAAATGTTCCACAAAAGCCCACCTTCAATGTTTGAGGCATTCTTATACTCTAAAAAAAAATATAGTTGATCCAAAAAGTTATGAATTGCCTTCGAATAGTATACCGATTACTAAAATATTACTGAATAATTAAGGAGCCGTTACCTTCTTTCATAAGTTAAAACCAACAACGTATAATTTACTATCGCTATTGATTATTCAGTAAATCGATTAAATGAATTGTTGGTGTTGTTTTATTAATAATATTAGGGCAAAAGGTTCAAAACAGCTTGCAGTATGGAATCTAATTTCTTTATACGCTCTGCATATAAAATCGAATGCTAATATTTTGACAGAATCTACATGTCCGGAAACATCTTGCTATTGCAGTTACTTTCATGGTGAGATGTAATTTCGGGAGTATTCAATGAGCACCTATCTTGGTCCCCAGAACACGTTCTTGGGTGTCATTAAAGCTTGAATATATATATGCTAGCACCCAAACGACTGCATTTTAAGTCTGATTTGGTCCAAATTTGGTACACTCGTTTTTTTCTTAGTAGTTTGGAAGAGTTCGTTAGCAGAAAAAATCGAACCAGCGAAACACGTTTTTTGAGACGGTAAAAATGTTGAAATTTTTCGTACTAATATGAAGTTTCTTTGGTTTTTTGTAAACAGAATTACAATAAGAGATTATTCTGACCATTTTGTTTTTTACTCGACCTTATAGCCTTTCTGGTTACCCAAAATCGATAAAAACGTAAAACACCATAAAAGCACCCGGTTCAAATCCTCGGAGGATTTCACCCTAGGGGCAGCTTCTGACTCAAGGCCACGGCCGGGATTCAAAACACTCCATAATCTGAGGCCGCAAGGTCGGGGGCAAAATGAGTTTTTCCTGTAAAATAGCAGAAAGCAGTGTGTAAACCGGGGATGGAGGCTGAGGTCCAAACACATTCTAATAGTACTAACGTATTTAGTACACGGAGGGAGCTATTCAGCACTTTCGTGAGTAGACAAATTTCCCAAATAATTGGTTGAAACCCTCAACATATTAATTTAATTTTGGTAATTCGATCAACTCATATCAGCGGTTCAGCTCTGTTCAAATTGTATTTAAATGTGTGTGTTCAAGTATGACTTTACTAAATCTGTTTGCCCAGTATCTATTCATATGGACCGTACATGTAAATAGGACTTGAGCTAGTATCGACATCATTAAGATTGGACAAACAATTAAGATCGGCCTGAAGGTAAATACAAACAAACATCAAATGGATCTAAGGTGATGAAAGGTTATTAACTACAAGGTTTAACAAAGAAATTAAACTATAAATTAGAAAGATGAAGACTCTTGAAGTTGCCCTCTTCCTTCGATAAACTTCTTGGTGGTAGAGTTAAATAGCAATTAATTTCACAAACGGTACGAAAACGATTTCACCAACTCCAGTGTGTAAGTATTAGCTGTTGTAACCATCTTCGTATATTTTTTCAATAAACAGCTCTTCTACAACTTTTCCAGTAAATCAATAAAAAGTGTGGACATTTTATTTATTCCAGTAATCGAATTTTATTGATGGATAAACTTTTGTTATTTAAGTTGATACCAATCAAACCAAGTTGAATACGTAGTTAATTCTTTTTTGTTTTTTAATGAACATAAAATGTTGCAATTAATGTAATGCTTATATTATTATGTACATCATTTTATTAGACTTATATGTGAATGTATTATTATATCATATGTTTCTGGTTTATTTATATTTTTATTCCTATACATTTTTTTCTTTTTTTTTTGCACCAATATCCCGTACTGTAATTTGATTTGTCGTTTTATATGTATACCACGTCCCAACTCAGACACTGCCTATTTGTAGTTAAGAACTATGTACCGGTAATTAAGTTAGTAACTGAAACCGTCATTGATGATGATAACGTAGTCGTCGAAACGCGTTTGACGATTAAAATATTTTCGTTAGAAAATGTCTTCACTTTATTATGTAATTAGTGTTTCTTTCTTTAAAGTTCAGTTCAAATATAAGTTTATAGTTTTTATAGTTTACAGAAATATAGAAAATTTGGATTTCAAGGAAAGCTCAACAGGTGTCTCACAAAGGAAGGCGTGTTCTCGAACCGTTTCTTTTTTTGTTGTTTACAAATTACCTACTACAGGCTAAAGAAACGCAAATATTTTGACGATGATACTGCTCTTTACTTCAGAAACTGTATAAGAGGTTTTAGGAAAAATCAAAACAACATTCTAAAAATAAGTATGTGGAAAAGTAGCGAGTAAATTTAATATATTCACGTTTACTTAAAAAAAAAAAATGGACACAGGATTGACCGTCCAAATGATTCTGAAATTAATCCAAATAACCTAAGCTCAATCAATTCCAGACTTACAAAACAGGAAGTGACTTTTAAAAAGAAAAATAATCATTTAAAATGAAGTTGGTTGTTTGTTCGTAAGTCAGCCTTAAACACCCATAGTTGATAATTTATAAACAATTTGGGAAACTGGTGAGGCATTATGAGTCGCTAATGTAGTGTTGCGCCAAGATATACAAAAGTGCTGAAAAGTCCGGAGACATTCCTGTAAAAGTTTAGTGAGTAGGTGGAGAAAAGTCAAATTAATAAAAAGTTTATAAGTCATAAAATTGTACTTTTTATGTAAGCGGAAACTTTGCCCTCATATTCAAAACTGAGATCTTTTGAGGTTCTCAAATTGGTTTATTGTGACCCCTCATTTTAAAAGTATTTATAAAAAAACGACTACCATTTTCAGTAGGATTAAGATAGGTCCTCTAGTTTAGTTTGTTGGTTTCCTTTAATCAATACCTTTAAAATCAAACGATGTATGGGGGGGGGGGGGGAAAGTTGAAAAGTATATTTTTGTGCCTTCTAATCATTTTATAAGTTTGGCTTTTCTCTACTCACTCACTAAAGAGTTACAGGGGTGCCTCAACACCAGTGTCAAAAACGATTCAAGTGTTCGAAAACAAAGTAGCCTACTCTACATGGTACGGTAGCCGTGAAAACATCCACAGAGACTTTAAAGTGAATATCGTTTCAGAATAAATAAGAACTGCAGCTATGAAACACGAACAAATACTTCAAAACCATGTTAAACTGGAATATTATGAGAGATCTAATTAGAAGTGCATTTCGCAAAGCAGTGGTTTTGACAGAAAAAATACGTTTACCGTCCCCTCCAGCTCTCTTCCTTCGTTTATTACAACAAACATTTATTTCAAACATTCACAAAGAACTCATTCCAGGCAGGAAACTCTGAAAGAAAACTGTTACGCAATTTTTATTATATTCATCAGCTATTCTTCTATTTTCTTTTTTCCCCATCTTGTATCAGTTGACTTTTCCAGATCAGGAACCAGCAATTTAGATTACATTTCCTTTAAAACTTGTTTTTCTTTTTGTATTACAATATTATTATTTTTAAAATGTTAATGGTGTTTATGATTATTGTTTACTTTTATTGTTGTTTTTTAAAGTACTAATGTTAAATGACAGAAAGAACTAAATAATTGTAAAGGTTTAATTGTTTTATTTAGTGTTGACAAATTGCTTGTTATGATGATGTAATGATTACATTATTTTGAGATTAACAATGTTTTGTGTTAAATTTACTTATAACTTTATCAACGCTATTATCTTGTTTTATTTTTTTATCAAGATACATGTTCTCGAATAATGAATCGATTTGGATTATTTTGTTGTTATTGGATAAAGTATTTTTGTTATAGTTACTCTGATATTTATAGGACAATTTGTTTTTAATAACTTAGTTTGTTTCTTTAAACTCTACTTTTTTAGCAAATCCATCTTACAAATTTTTAGATTCAGAAAATAATAACACATGAATGGCTTGTATTAGCCAACAATGACATTACTGGTGCCAAATCGTAGGAGTTTAGATTGTATACAAGTTTATTTATTGAACGTTATAGATACTTCCAAAAAGTAAATATTTTCATATTACATCAATTGAAGATGCTAGTACATACAACTAAAATTCAAAACTGGATCATGGTTAGGAATAAATTTCACTCGTATGAAATGTCCTTTCTGTGAGATTATAATCTTGTAACTAGTAGTCTTGGGTGATTCTGTTTTTTGGCGTAAGGTATTTTTGTTTTAAATAAATTATTTTTTGTTTTGAATTTGTAGTTTGAAAGTATTTAAATTGTACAATAAAGTCATGGGAAATCAAAATTCCTCAATATCAACATAAAGGTTTTCGATATTTTAAAATATTTTGTTTTATTTAACTCTAATCTGTACATAAGACGACAATATGTTGCCTATATCACAATCTGAAAACTATTATATTAACAAGTCAAATATATTTTATTTTACCCTAACAAGTAAACTAGAAAAGAACTGATCATCTTAAAACTGCTGATCCGATTTTCTTAAGTAAAGTTTAAAAAAAAAAAAATAATAAAAAACGGTTCATCCGTTTGGGAGCTACGATGCCGCAGTCAGACACAAAGATACAAACATTAAACTAATTACACCCCTCTGTTTTCATCGGGGGTTGAAAGGGCACTTAAAGAATAAATTTTATTATTACTGTATTGCAAAAATCAGCTGGAATTTTGACTTTTAATACAAATTAATATATAGCTTAGTGCCTGAACCGATTTAGTAAATTTAATTATTTATGACTTTGTTGAATAGGGCGAGTTTTTAAATTAGTATATTAATCAATATTATTGGAACAAAAACAACACTGTCAAAAAATTGATGAGTCTTTTCTATATACAACCGTTTGGAAGCAGCATTTGCTTCCCAAGCTAACTACATTACAAAATGGCGGCTATCGATAGAAAACTGATACTACTTTACATACATATTGTTTGCGAAACATATTCTCATAGGTTTTCCGTTAAGTTTAATTAGACTATACAAAATAAACTTAAACTTTTAAAATTTAATTGCTAAATACACACCTACCTGTCACACCTGTCTGATAATCTACTCTCATTGCCAGCTTGTAAGGTTTAAAACTAAACGACCGCTACCTTTAAAAATATACGAAAAGTTGCAGCCTTTTAAAAATAATTGTTCTAATAAATCCACAAATGATATATAACTTATGTAATAATTCCGTGTCTGTACCTTGATCCATACTGAGAAATACAATACGTACATCTTAGTAATGCAATTCTTACAACCTAGTTTTACAACTTAACGTTTAAAAGCTTATAAACCTAACTTTAAATGTGCATGTTGATTCATCTAAATCACAACCTCAATTTTCTTCTGCAAATAACTTTTAATAAGTAAAACCCACAATTAATTACAAACTAAAAAACTATAATTTATTGACTTAAAAACTAATTCACTTTCAAAAATAGTAACTAAACTTAACAGATCCTAAAAACTTAATAATAAAGTTTCCTTAAGGAAAAAATTAAACCACTTTTAAAAAACAGGTCTACATAAATGAAGAAATATTTTAAAATAATACGATCTATTAACTAAAGATGCGATATTAAATTTAATGGTCAGTTTCTTTTAAATAGTCGAACACAATAAAAAACTATTATTTTATTTTATTAATGTCTCACTGACTTTAAAGTTGATTTAAAAAAAAACTATTCCTAGAACTTTAATATCTTATCTTGTTGGTGCTCAACTGAAGTTATAAACTATTAAATAGAGAGTTTTTATTTCAATTAAAATATTTATTTTATACTATGTACGATTTATTGGTTGATATTTTTTTCTTAGTGTTTATTGTTGGTTCTTTTTAAATTAGCTTATATTTTATTAAGTCAAATCAATTTGTATAACAACCCATTATTAGAGTAAGTAGTACAGATTTTTAAGATTTTTAAAAATAATGTTTTATTACTTTATTTAAATCATTCTGTTAGAAGAAACAATAAGTAGAATTGTTTAAGGAACTTTTTTTTATATAATAAAAAATTTCAGTAAACCTCCAAATTATTGTACGAGGAAATAAAATAAAGCTTTATTTATAATTCCTGTAGTTCGATATTATGATTTCAATTAATTTAGTGAAAATATCGTCAATAAACGATTCAAAAGGCTTGACTGACCAACGTTAAGCAAGCCTTTTACATACAATTAATTTGTTATGGAAAAACTAAATACTTAATAATTACATTTTGAAAAGAAGGTAGCCTATATGTACCAAACATATTACAATAAAGGCCATAAACTGCAGTCTCCCCTCTTTACTTAAATTCAAAAAATTGGGATTCTGAAATCAAAAACCTAAACAAACATAACACCTGTTTAATTAATGTTAAAAAGTAATACAAAACCATAGAACAATTTTCTGCAGTCATTATGACAAAGTCGTATTCATTATGTATTAATCCAACCATAAATCAAATTATATTTCTTACATTAATATCATAACTATTATTACGTTATTCAATGATCCTTACCTGTTAAAATGTTTATATTTTCAAAAGTAACGTAAATATATGTGTGTTAGTTGAAATACTACGCAACCGATGCCGTGTAAGGATCACCGAGAGCTGCCGACTACAAAGTCAGCGCACAAACTGAAAATGTTTGTGCGAGTTGCAGAACTCAAGTATTCACGGCGCATGCTCGTAGCAGTAGCAGTCTGACCAGATATACAATACAAAGAGTTGAACAGATACTATTTGAAATGAGAAATATATGTCCGAGTTTGCATTTTTATCATGTTACAAATAATCAGAAACTATTTCTTTCTTCTTACACTTTTTTAACTGGAGTCTGTAATGCGCAATGTTTAATTTATTATTCTTAATGACTTTTTAAATAAACATTGATTAGTTAATAATTAACTATTGCGCTATTGGTTTTGTGTTCAGGTTTTATTTTATCTAATGAATTAATTGAAAAAATTTGCATAAGTTTACAAAATTAAGTTGTGACATTGATATTTAAAATCTCTTTCGCCGATTTTTAAAACGTATTTAATTTCAATGAGCATTCAAATCATATTATATCTATTTTAATGTTGTATTGCAAAGTGGAATATTTTATCAGTTAGTTAACTAGGTACAATAACTGTTTTTGTTCTGTAACCAATCCTAAAATCACTTGGCGATTACCGCGGTGTCTGCTAACCTATGTACCCATCTTCAAATTATTTGATACAATTCTCCAATCCGTGGGCTAACATCTTTAAAGTTTGAATATTTTATAATAGAAGCAGACTCTTGTATGATTGAAAGTTTTATCATGACTCACTTGGGTCGATTCGAAGGCAGTCTAAACGTTTTAATAGTTTAAAAAAATATGGCTGATACATTCGTACGGGTAATAACTAATTTAGTATTTGTTAAGTTTGAATTAAAAACTTAAATAGAAATTAGACGATGAAGTTGAGACTTTTGCGTCTTGAAAGTTGACAGCGGCCGTGGGTGAAAATCGTTAAGGGTGTGCAATACCAGGACGAAACGGTCCTCTTCAATATAACTTATCTTTCATCGAATTTTGAAGATATTTATTTGTAATTTGTACGAAATCGTACATGAACATCTAAACTATAATTCGTAGATAACAAAAATTGTAAACTGTACATTTTTATTAAAGAAATTAGCTTATAAACAAGACGAAAAACATGATTTTCAGCCGAGACACTTGATAGGAGTAAAACATCGAGGCTAACTACTAACTACACATTGGAGCAGATTTAAAAGCCATACGCACTTGGCGGAAACTAAAAATAAGACCGGTATTAGTAAAAACAAAAGTGTACAAAAGCGATATTCTAGCTCTTTACCAATGTAATATCATAGACCATCCTTCTCAAGAATGGCTCCGCTCACTGGATTCGTTGTTTTTACTCGCGTGGTATTGCACTCCCTTAAATGAAAGTATTCGTGCGAGGGCTGTATTTCGACAGCACTTTTAATTCACACTAGCAAGCACAGTGGGAACTTTATAGCATTTTTTCATTATTTTTTTCCGTATGAAATAATATTTAAAAATAAGTTTAGTATTTTTTTATTAAATAACATTACTAAATACCGTAGGTTCTTGGTGAAATACCATTATATTAAAATAATAAAACTGTTTTGAGCTGTCAGAGCACGGTTCATTAAAATAAACTTATTGAAAGTACAAACAAGTTTTATTATTTCTTAATGTTGTACTAAATGATTTTTTAAATTAATAATATAATAGACTAAATATAATTTATATGTATACATATATACACAGTGTTCATAAAGTCCCTTTAACCCCCTCATTATTTTTGTTACTAAAAAAAAGTTGAAAAATGTTTGAATATATCTTGCGTTGCATAACAGGACAAATATTTTGACACCCTCTATGATTTTGGGTGGCTTAGGGGGTAAGGGGGGTTACAGTTTCAGATATAAAGGTAGGTCATGTAAAACTCCATTAAAAAGGTTTTTACTAGAGAAACAGAGAGGCTCAAACTAGAGCATAATATCTTACTTAGTTTCAAAGTAATGGACAATCAAAGTTCTGGAAAATTATATTTTATTATAAAACGAAAGCTGGTTCTTGTCCGTAAAAAAATAATTTCAACCTTGTCTTTATTTATTCATTTGTAAAAAGGCAAAATTGAGTGCTGTCACAACAAATATCAGGAACAAAATGAATGAGGTATTGCTATCCTATACATGAAAAGTGGTGCTTATCAGTTACGCACACAGTAGAGAAAGTCAGGAGGAAAGGTCAAGGGTTGTATTCCCGGTTCCATTTACATTTTCCCCCCAAAGTTTTTCAAGTACACAAAGAAACTCAGATAAATTAGTGGAAAAGTATTTATTTACAGCTTCTACTTTGTTATGCGTTACATTTAACATTATCCTACAACATACTTATCTATACTAATATTATAAAGAGGTAAAGTTTGTTTGTTTGTTTGTACAGTATGTAGGGGGTAATCTCTGGCTCTACTGAACCGATTGAAAAAATAGTTTTACTAATAAAAAGCTACACTATCCCTGAGTAACATAGGCTATAATTAATTTCGGTAAAAACCTTTTTTTATTTCAATATATTTGTAAATTTAGTCGGAAAAAAATCTTAGGTTAGGTTTAGAATGATAAATCAACACATGTATTTACATTTAATACCATAGCAACCAATTGAATAAAATAACAGATAACATAGCTGCTTTAATATTTCCATTAACAGCTGATTTCAAAATTTGAAGCAATTATTTTTGTATTTCCACCTTTTAGGTTAGAGTTTTAAAGTGTAAACCTGAACCTTGCTGGTTCTTTTAACCATTATTAACTGCTGTTATAAAATATAAGAAATAATTTGGTTTGAACATTTAACAATATTTACCATCTTAGTTGTGAGATTATTATTAATACTACACCTTTATTATAAATAAAACATAACATATGTTTTTAGAAGGTAACATTGGGGGTTGGCGTGCGGAGCCTAGTTCCTGATATTAACAAATTGCTTTGGTGTTATGATATAAATGTAATTTTCCAGAACTTTGTTTCCATTACTTTTAAACGAAGCTAGATCTAAAAGCTCTAGCTTGCCCCATTCTGTTTCTCTTTTAATAAGTTTTTCAATGGTGTATTACATGACCTACATTTACATTTGAAATT
>JAGFPH010002363.1:47169-74880 GCA_018207615.1 Philaenus spumarius | reverse complement strand
TTTGTAAATGATACTAATTTGTGTGGAACCATGTGCACCGTTAATCTAAGTAACTTTTATATTAACCAACACTAGTAGCCTAAACTCTTACTAAAAGTATCAGTAAAACTTGATTGAAAATAAACAGGTCAACTTTTCCTATGAAGAGTTAACTATGCTTGCTGTGGTTTAGTAAAAGTTGATTCAGAGATGTTGCTCTCCACATGTAACTGCGCGCGCATATCTTTGTTTTGATCATCCCCGCCAGGCAGTCGAAATTACTAATCTATTTGTTGAAGTGCAATAGTGACCAAGGATTCAGGTTAGGTTAGGTTAAACAATAGCTGATGGATAAATAAACCCATGGATAGATTAGCAGTGAGGACTGTTGCACAATCAATTTTAAGTGGGCGAGGATTTTTTTCAAATGCTCTTGCAACACTAAATGCAAATCCAAGAAGAGCATGTGTAAGAAGAAAGATGTGCTCTGCAACTCAAAGTGTCACAAATCTTTACCTTGCTGTAATAAATGATACACATTTGTATTTCTATATTATAAAGGTTAGCTTCTTTATTTGCTTTTATTAAGTAGAAGACCGTTTCCTTGCAAAAACTCAAGTTTTACTAACTCAAGGCAGTAAGAGTACACTTTCCCTAGGTATAGTCAACTCTGACTAGTAAATGTTAATCAAAATTCATCACTTTTCACTTTTAATCAACTTTTACTGAAAATACCAGTAAGAGTCGACTTCACCTAGGCAGAGTCAACTCTTACTAGAAAATCTCTCTTACACTATCATCTCTCTTTAAATTGTAAGTCGTAAGTTATGGCAACGAAGTATTAGCTTAATTAAACTGTCACATCTAAACTAATTATTTGTGAATGTGTATTTACTTAGTGAACAAGAAGCAAGAAGAGAAGATTAACCCCTAGATTAGACCCTGGACAGTTGCAAGGTAGTGCAACACATTATATTACTTCATTGTACTACTTTAAACATAGATTCCTTCTTTATTATTATAACATTATATAATAATATTTAGTAGCCAACATATAAATTTCCTGGTCTTCCGAAACATTCTTATTATTTCATTGTAGATCACACAATGAGCGTTTAAATGAAGTCATAAAGGATAAACATGAACACCATATTCACTTCTAGGACCATAAATATCGTTGACTTTTTAATAAAATGCAGGTGGCTAAGGCAGCGGTACATAAACACTACAAGCGTTATAGAGGTACGACATCGTGATCTAAGGAGAAAAGGTGATTGCTCCAATCACATGAGAAAAGTACGCCTTTCTTCATTATGTTCGTCATGAATAACTGTTAATCGTTATTCACATTAATAAAGGCCTCAAAGGATGGCCACGATCTTGATTGTGTCTCATAAATACTAGATAGGAGAGGGGGTTTATTATTTGGCAATTCTTTATTTTCATCCTTTATTTCGTTCACTACTCAAATAATATAAAATTTTTTTAAATGAGACATTAGGTTGTGGAAAACCCAGCTACAGCTCAGTATTAACCAGAATACATGCACCTTTAATTAAGTTTATTTTTCTCCAGTTTGTTTTTGTACCAGGTTCCTGATTTTCTTGGTTGCCTTATGGCCTTGACGTTCAACCAAAATATTTGTGATCACATTGGCAAGGGATTGAATAAACTACATCTGTATTAACACATTTTGTTCTTGGTTAGAGAGTTATCAGAGAACTTATCCTAGTCCTCCAAAACACTCTTTGAGTAAAACCGTCTACAAGTCTCAGATGATGTTAAATGTAAATATTTTTCAGTATTTGTGCGTTTTCTATTTTATACTGAAGTACCAATCTAACATCCAACTTTCATAACGTCTATAAAGGGTAGCCGCCTGTCTTATCCTTGTTCATCGGTGAACTATAAAGACATTCTCAAGTTGTTAATTTGGTAAAATTAACCACCTAGATTTTTATTTCGCTTTTCCCAAATACAAAAACCGTCATCGACATATCTTTGCCACATCATCGGAGTCACTATATAATTTCGAACGGCAAACTCTTCAAAACCTCAACATAAATGTTACTTAAGACGAAGTTAAGTACCCTTATGGGTAATCATAAAAGTAGCATAACAAATGCAATATTTACAATAGCTGGCCTACTTTTAACAAAACGAACAAAAGATCCATAATAACATCAGCAGGCAAACAAGTTCTGAAAATAAATGATGTTCATTTTCGAGATACTTTCTAACGATCCTTAAATTATCAGTCACATTATTTTATTTCTGTATTTGTCGTGACACAAAACTCATCTTGCAAAATATATAATTATTATGGTTTGTGGATTTTTAAAAATCTTTCAAACAAATCTGAATTTTTAAGTCTTAATATGGAGTCTCATTTAATATTATGTGCCTCGTGTTTGTATCTTATTTAGTTTAGTTAAGTTGAAATTAATTTATACACGATTTTAAGATGTGAAAAGTTTAAGTAATTTTTTTCAAAATGAGTTTATTCTAGCGTTTATGGAAAATTTTAACTTTTTAATGTTATTTTAATTTTTATTTTTTATTTTAAAAGTAACATTTCCTAAGTTGGTATTTTTTTAAATTGTCTTCCGGAATACTTGAAAAGTACCAAATAGTGGTAATTCAAAATTCAACCACAGTTGAACATAGTAAAAATAGCTCACATTGAAAAAAACACGTGAAGATTCACTGCCTTGACCAACAATTTTAAAATTAAATTTAAGAAGCTCAAATATATTCTCAGTGTATGAAGCGTTTTTACACTTTTTCATTTAAAGATTTACTAGTTTTAGAAGAAGAATCCCTGGACAAAACAATTTGTTATGTTTGTATACGATAAAGAATGATCTTAAAAAACTCGTGAAAATCAGTAGAATATTTGCTAAGCACTTTCGAAAAAATCGTTAAATTGAATAGTGTTGCCAAATGGAACGAAATGATCACTACACAAACAATCTTCTAAATTGTGAAGCAAGAATCTAACCGAAATGAGCAATCCTAATAAACCCCCAATCGGAAGTAAAAATGCATTAAAGAATCACTAAAAAGTAATATTTAAATAAAATTACAAAATGAAATTGAGCTTAAACCGTTTGAAAGAAGCACACATGCAAGTCCTTTCTAGTATCATAATCCAGGAAAAGAACATTATCTACAAGCCATTTTCACTTCAAAATGGTGCAACCACAGTACTACAAGTACACTATAGAAGGTCTAACATGAACCGTAGCCTTGAGATGAACCGTTGCGCAGTAGACTCGGAGTTGATTCGAGTGGTGGGGGGGGGGTCGGAAAGGCTCAGTCTGTTGCCGCGCTCGGACTGGAAGCCTTTGTACGGGTTTCCAATAAAGATATTGTCTGTGCGTGGTGTCCCTTCCCCTCCAGTGGACAGCGTCCCCATTTGCCTAAATTCTTCCCTCCCGCCAACGTATCTGATAGCTCATGCTATTTGTGACGAATTATATCTGATATCGTTTGGTTAAACTATTCCTACAGAACAGTATGTCAAAAATATCCACCAGCAAACAGCTGATTCATTTGTGTAAAATATTAAATGTTATAGTCTTATGTGGACCGTATTTAACAAATGGAACGCTTGGCATAAACTTTTATGAGGATACATTTCTGAGAGTTATTAATTAAATCTTTAATTTAAAGTTGACTTCAGTCCGTCCCAAAGTTTCTGTTTGTTTAATTCATTCTGTTCAAACACAACTTTCTGATAACTTTTGTTTCATTGTGTGACGAAGTTCTTAATACTATTTACTTTAATATTTAAGTACTCGTAATTTACTTCATAAACTTAAGTGATTGGGTTTAATTAACTTTATGAAAAGGATCGTAAATATTTATTATTTGTAAAATTTAATTAACTTATAATTTAGAAGAGATTATTTGCCAAAACTTTAAAGTGCTGCCATTGCATCAGAGTCTGAATTTAGAAACAAGTTTTTTTCCAAACAAAAACTTTTCAAAACTCTGGTGCATTGCTACTATTTAAAGTTTAATTTCTGAATATTTATGAGTAGGGTCGTTGATTAAAGAAGTAAAATAATTGTTGTTTGATAACAATATTATGAAAAATTCTAGAAGTTCTAAAATTCTACCTTTCGGAATATTTTAAAGGTAAAGTGCAATCGGAATAACTTATTTATATTTCACGTTTAATTTATTTGACTTAAAACTGTAAACAGCATGACTCAAGAACTTCCTTGAATTTGAAGATTAAATTGAAATATTTATTTCAGTTCTAGGGTAGACCCTTGCGTGCTTTCCACCCAAACCCCCACTTGCTCGGCTCGTAAATCATTTCATGAACCCTGTAGTTTAGGTTACCAGTTTTGCTTATATGTTTTGCTAACAGATGCAATTTGGAATGATACTACAAGCGCACAAAAACAGTACATTAGTTTAGAGTCCAATGAACAATATTTAGCAACTAATTAGAAAGTATTAGTGTTTATTTATTTATTAAGTGTCACATACGTTAGCCATTAAAATACTATGAGTTATCTCTCTCTATATATAAGCGAAATACCACTCACTCACTCACTCATCACGATTTCTCAAAAACTACCGAACGGATTGAAATAAAATTTGGTATGTAGCTTCCTCTAAGGCCATAGGTGTTCACTAAGAAAGAGTTTGAAAAAATTCTAAATTTTAGGAGGGGTTTGGTGGGATCAAATTTATTAAATCAGGATTTCTTCAAAACTACCGAACGGGTTAGAATGAAATTTGGTATGTAGCTTCCTCTAGGGCCATAAGTGTTCACTAAAAAAGGGTTTTAAACTAAAGGGTTTTTAGGGGGGTTTGGGGGGTAAAAATTACTAAATCACGATTTATCCAAAATTACCGAACAGATTGGAATGAAATTTGGTATGTAGCTTCCTCTAGGGTCATAGGCGCTCACTAAGAAAGGGTATGAAAAATTTCGAAATTTTAGGAAGGGCAATATGGGGGGATCAAAGTTACTAATATCATAATATCAGATCTTTTATTATTATGACAATAGTGCTTTTATTATTTAAGATCTATATATATAAAAGCAAAATACCACTCACTGACTGAACACTTAAAAAGAATACAATTACGTTAAAAAGGCTGAAAATACCAACCACCACGGGCAACGCCGTACGGGTCAGCTAGTATCTCTATATAATATAAAATATTGCTGCCATTCACGCAAAAACTCTGGCCCTGCTGAAGATTCAGGTCACCGATATAACCACCACACTAATCAGACCAAACACCCTAATCAATTCAAATTTATCTGATCTAATCAATCGTTATTTCCGTCAATAATCTGTTTGCATTTGCTTCACCACTAGTTCAGATGAGAAGCGAATGGTGATGCCGCGAATCATCGCAGTGGTTGGAGAACGAAGTGAGCAGAGACATATCCTAGTTTTATATAATTTTGTAATTGTACTATAGTGAAATCTACCACAGTTTCTTAAAGTTCCCAATTGAATACCAGTTGAGGAAAATCAATGAAAGTGTTGGACATTACCACTTTTAGGTAGGCTACGTTTCAAAATCTATATTAATTTATTATATCGATCCAGGCTGAGCTAGTTTCGAGTTTAAAATGTTGTTCAATTTAATAATTCAATCATTAACGCCTTTTTGTTTTTGTTTAAATTTCTAATTATTTAGTCAATCTGTAGACTACTAATTAAATTTGTATGCTTTTTTCCAAACTTAGTAATTTTTTGATTTTGATAAATATCAAAACTTAATACTTTGAAATTTCCTCGAATTTCTAATTTGGAAAAATTCTTTTACCTATTTCTGAAACGTTGCTTATTTAGTTTTATAAATATTTGATTATTGAAGAATATTACAGCATCTGCATGTCTTTTTCTAACATGTTTTATTAGACTTTCCATGCTAATACCCCCATCGAGAGAAATTCCAGGTAAATCGCCAGGAACAACTCCTACATGCTCTGAACCTTTATAGGCAGGCCCGTAGCCAGCCGTAGGGCCCGACGGGCCCGGGCCCCCCCCGAAATTCCGTGAACCCTAAAATTTTCCTAAAGATGTGAATCATGTATTAAAAATATGTCTATCGATAACAAGCCATATTTTTTATGACAACTTCACGCCTGTGAGACATATATAATATCTCTATTAGAACATTTGAACAGAAGATCACTTTTTAATCAAGATCGATTATCTCGAATCCGATCATCAAAAATTGCGTGTGAAACATAAAATACGCTTTTACTAGACAAGTGTTGGTTTTCACACAGTTTACTGGTGTTTGAAATTTCCCGCACAATTTTTCGTGATCCAATTCGAGATATATCAATCCGAATAGCTATGTCCACACTTTTGCGTTTTTCTTTTCAACTTTCTTATCAACTTTCGTTTCGTCTTGCGTTTAACGCATGCTGTACCAAGCAAGCTTTTGACGCATGCCTTCAACTTTGTCCACATTTATGCGTCATTTGTATGCTTTAAGCAGGATTGTTTTGGCCAAAATGGACGACGCAGTGGTGTTAGCTGGTATTAGTGTAGCTTGTACATTGTTATCAAAAGTGCGAAAACGTAAAAGAAAACCTCGATCTATGTGGATGAGTGAGTACTTGAAAAGAAGGAACTATGGTATATTGAATGATTTGGAGCAGAACGAAAATTTGCTATTTAAAAATTTTACCAGAATGAGTAGAGAAAACTTTTATACCCTTCTACATATAGTGAGACCAAAAATACACATACACACTTAATAAGCACCAAAACCAAAAATATAAACTTTTAATCAAGGTAAAACTGTTTTTAGGATATAGGATAAACCTTCTAGGATAAACTCCTAACCTTAGACAGGCAAAATCGCACAGACAATCGCAAGAAGATCAACAGTTGTCATTCTGCGTGCGTTGCAGCATGCGCGTACGAAATCTGGTGGATTTCTCTGAAAAAAGGAATGCCACACCGCATGCGTCACGTGCTTTATCGCATGCGCTTTGCAGCATGAGTCAAGAGCACGCAAAATCGACCAAGTGTGGACATAGTGAATCAGAACTCACACTCGGACGACTCAGTTGCAGTTTCGATAAGCAACTGTTACTGGCGTAAGTTAAATATTGTTTACGAAGAATCGAAATTGAAATGAAACGTGCACAAGGCCAAACAAGTATTGTTGCTGCAAAATTTGTATAGCAGCTGAAAAGCTTGCAAACGATACATTCGATATGGAGCTGAAAGTTCCGAGACTCACGTCGAAGCAAACAACTCGTTCTAATTATCAAACAGACTCTGTTGAATCGTACTTTCGGTCTGCTGTTTTTATTCCTTGCCTCGATACGCTGATTCAGAATTTGTCTGACAAATTTCTTAATGAGAACGCGAGAATCTTATCAAGCTTACAGATACTTCTCCCTGGATTTGCTGCAATTAAAAAAGTAGATGACTTGCATCATCTTTCGTTATACTTTGATGATCGAGTCTCAGAATCCGCTGTAAAAGCTGAGTATAAGTTGTGGTGTGAGAAATTATCGGGACTCGAGAAAGATGCCGAGGCTTTACAAGTATTGGATTTTTGTGACAAGAGCAGATTTCCAACAATCAAATATCTATTAACAGTTTTGGCAACTCTTCCGGTCACAACGGCAAATGTGGAAAGGTCATTTTCGACAATGAAAAGAATCAAGACTTACTTACGTAGGCCTAACTCAACGGGCAACGAAAGACTTAGTGCACTCGCCGTACTGTCAATTCATGGAAACTTAGGATCGATCCGAATGAGGTTCTTGAGATTATGGTAGCAAAGAAATCGCGAAAGTTAAAATTTTAAATTTTGTCTACTGAAATTGACGCTTTTGTTTGACAATTAATGTGTACGTATGCGTGACTGACAATTAAAATACAGTGATGATATTAATAACAATAAAGCAGTTTTTCACTAATAAGTCCAACTTTAATAACAAATATCCTTACAAGACACCCATCAACCATTTCCGCCTCCCTGCCCCCAAAAAATTATTACTACGTTTTGGGCCCCCTCCAAACCAAATTTCTGGCTACGGGCCTGTTTATAGGAAATTTCAACTCTCTAGTTATAGCCATTCGTTAGTATAAAATACTCATTTCAGTTTAAGCTCACAGATAGGTTGATGTTGGTTGGATATCTTGAGTTTTATGTACAAGAATGTGAGAATTGTGTACCAAGTGCTCAGTGAATGTTTTGTAATTCATAGTTAAATTCAGTTTAGTTAGTGCTTTCTGGAGCTAAAGGAATTTGTGTTTGATGTAAATTATTGTTGAACTGAATACGTTTGATTTGAAAACTTTGGGTTATTCGCTATGGAAGAGTTCACTCTTCAAAACTGTTTAAACAGGACAAGTTTACGAAACTACATTGAAGAAACTTGGATTAGTGTAATTAATATAATTTAAGAACCTGTTGCCTACAATTGCTATTTATTTTTGTGCCTATTGATAGATAGAAAAAACTAATGAAATGAAAAACGCTGACGATGAGGAGGAGAACTATGGCTGCTATGGTAATAAATATTAACAACAAACTCACTTTGTTTAATAATTCGAAAAATGAATCTTCTGGAAATGTAGATTTCAAGTTCATTGAAATAAGACGAGAAGAAGACACATTGAAATGATTTTTATTTTGAAAATATTAACTAAATCAGGCCAATTAAATAATTTTTGAGTTAAAAAAAAGGTTAACGTATTGCTTTTTAATATAGTGATTGTAAACATATGGAAACGGCTGGATTTATAGGACATTCAAGGTCAAGGTCGACTCTGCTCACTAATTTCCGTGGATTAAATCGAAAAGATTTGCACACTCTTAATTTGTAATACCGTAACAAATTTCAGTAGACTATTTTGAAAAAGTTTTATATACATTTTTTAGTAACTGTTTGAAGTCAATTTATTTATTTAACTTCTGAACAATAACAGCTAAGTCGCTCTGCAGCTAGCGCTTCCTGGTGGATCTCACTGTATGTCCAAATAGTATTTTGTGACTTGGACCTAACCCGAACTTGTAGGACTTAGTAGAATCTTGCAATGGAACGGCCTCTAATCATACAAACACCAAAAGTTATTCCTATTAAAACTATTTTCAATCATGAAACCATCTAAAATTTCGCACCACTTGTTTTAGCTATAGGAAAACTCTATACAGAAAATCAAATAATAACATGTATTTTTTCTTCTATGTTATACATAATAGCAAAAATTTAATGGACGACTTTAAAAAATATATTTTGCTCCTTCTAATTGAATTCTTAACATTCAAATTGTTTAGAATATGATCACTGATATACTCAGTCATATCATCAATCCTCCGGATTTATGGTATTATTAAAAAGAGATATTTCAAGTCTGTAATTGTTTAGTAGCATCACAATTTATAATATTCATAATATCTCAACTTATCTCAAACACTTATTTGAGCTCTTCTGCATCTGTTGTGAGTGTTTTTTTAACTTAGCAAGTTGGTAGGCTATTTTGTTTGATGCAAAAATAGCATTACTATTTACCCTCAACTGCTTGGTGAACTTAATCAACTTTTTTTGTTGATTAGACCCAATAAGTTTTTTAGAAAAGAACTCAGTAGGTTTGACATTTTATTATTGTAATACTCCGCAATCAATACTTTAAAAATCGTTCCTCACGTTGATGACGTTACTCATTATTAACTAGGGTGCAAATAAAAACGTAATCTAGGTAACTATATTCATACCTACTGTACTTTCGTTTCCCATCACTTCCTGGGTATTATTAGAGCTTGGGTTTGGAGTAAGTCTTAGGACGCATTCCACTTGCATCGCAAGAAAAGGTATTGTCAAGATCTTTTATTGTTATATTGATAAAACCAGTTAATGTAAATTATTTATGAAATAATTTTAAATTATGTTTTTCCTCAATGTGTTTACACCTATACCTGTTGCCTTAGTTGGACGAATTAGAGTTATAAGGTCAAACAAATTAATTTAGGTTTTACAATAATAATAAAATTACAAATCTACATAACCCATAAGACTTGATAGTAAACGTCATTGTTCTAAAAATAAAATATTCGACAATTCTTATAATTTTGTGTTTTTAACGTGTTTTAAAACTGTACCAATCTTACAAAAGAATAATTAAAGGAACGGAAGCAATACTGGGCCACATAGATTGGTACTGTTCAAAACTTACCTTAGAATTTAAATATCACCAAAAGTAGGAATATTTCAGCTTATCTCTTACAATGCACAGGATACCTAAAGGTTATCTCAATAAACTATAGAAATAGGTATAATTTTTAGGTTTATTAACCAAGTTAAGTAAAAGTTTATATGCCCTTAATACAAAAAAGAAATTATTAACATGCCCTTAATACAAAAAAGTGAGATTTTTAAAAAGAAAACATATATATTTTATTAAATTTAATTTAAAAACCCTCCCCAAAAATAAAAATCAAAAACCCTCCCTTTTAATAATAATTACAGAAATTATACAAAAGATTTACAAGTTACAAAATTTTAACATGAAGTACCATGGATTTGTTTTAAGAATAAATATATATATATATGTCGTTGGCCAACTCTAAAAGGTAATTATAAATAATTGAATAAATAGACAAAATTAATTATGAGACGTCTCTCTATATTAAAAAAAAAAGGTGTAAAATTTCTAATGTGTAGCCCTTAGGGCTAAGGTCCGAAATGTGCTAGCTTGCTCCTCCCAATTTATTTAATACTAACATATCCTAAATAGTACACATATGCAAAAATTACTTTCAAAACACAGCCTATTTAACACTTAACATAAAAGGAAAAGAACAAATGCAGATAGTTCTCATTTTAAATTAACTTATGTCTCTAATTAAATCACTGTAGAAATATTTTGTTTATATATTTAATGTTCAGTTGGAAAGTAGGCCTTTTCTAATTGTAGTTGTTGCAGGTTATCCCATTGCATTAAAACATTCCCTGCAGTTGGACCAGTATAACTGTATAACATAAACAACAATTTCCTTTTTAGAAAACTTGCAGCTATTTAAATAAGCATGAAATGATAGTTCTTTGAGTTGGCTGTTTTATTGAAATTTGTAGCACAAGATGGCAAATTGCTACTTAGATTGTGATGGTTAATATAACATGTGTAATGTTGCATAACACTGTCTGTACATGTTAGGTAAGCCACATGGTAACATAAAAGAAATGTTAACGTTTAGTTACATATCAGCAATATTTTGCTTATAGCTTATTAAAGTTTTCAATATCTGTTACACTGTAGAAATACTACACAGTTATAGTTAATTAATGCATAACACTTTAGGCTTGTTTGTGGAAATATGTTTAGGCTTTAACAATAACCAAAATGATATCGGCTTTATAGTTTTTGTAGGCTGTAAGATTTACATTTAAAATTTAGGCTGTAGTAAAAAGAAATACATAGATTTCTCTAATAAATTGAACAAAATGAGTTAGGAAGTTGTACATGAATCAAAAGTGGAAATAACCTAATCAAGTTTTACAAGTAATATTTTATAATTATTAAGGTAAAGCTAAAATATTCTACCTGGTATCCGGAAAACAAAGGTTTAGACGTAATTCATGTTGTTCAGCGACACACCGCGTTACGCGATCAAATTATTAAGAATTTCATGACATGACTACCACTTGGCAGCGTTTTCAAGTTTCGTTCGTAACGGTCTAATGGCCGACGCTTTCTAGAACAATCTTATGACCAAGCAAAATTTTAACTGCATAGATAAAGATCAGCTGATGGTTGTCGGATTACAAGGTTCAGTTATGTACGACTGCAGATACCGTACAGAGTCGACATCTGGCGGAGAAAAGGATAACTATTTGGGGACTGTTGGTAAGGACAGATGATAGGAGTTGTAAATTGTGGATGGACGTTACAAAACTTCCCTGAAACATTTTTGTGTAACTAAAAGCGGAGTCGACTTATGCTATTACATTGGTAAGACGACGAGCGCAACTAGGACATAGCTTGTAAGCACCTTCGTTTTTACTGTTCCTGCTTTATTTTTGATTTTCTGTATATGCTCACAATATTCAGGTTTGAAGAAAAACTATAATGTGTTAACAGTAGACAGTAAAAGTGGCTCTGATTATCTTCACTTATGAACTGTAAACTCAATTGAAAATCATGTTTTCTATTCTGTTACCAGCAAATAGGCGAATAAAAATGAAAAAAAAAATTACATTAGTTATCTACTAATTAAAGTTTAGATGCTCATGTTCGACTTTACGTAAATTACAACAGTTTATCTTCTAAATTCTAAGATAATTTCATAAATCTGAAGATAGCTATATAGAACTGATGCATCCTGGTACTACATTGTATATTCCTCCCTAACAACTAATTTGGCAATGAAAATATATTTTACTAGGGAAAACCCCTACGTGCTTCGCACGCCAACCCCATTGGGACATTCTGTACACATAATCATGTTATGTTTTCTTTATAATAAAGGTGTAGGATTAATAAAAACCCCAAAGCTAAGATGGTAAATAATGTTAAATGTCCAAATCAAATTATTTCGTATATTTTATAACAGCAGTTATAATAATGGTCAAAAGAACCAGCAAGGCTTAAGTTTACACTTTAAAACCCTAACCTAAAAGCTAGAAATACAAAAATTATTGTTTCAAAGTTTGAAATCAACTGTTAATGGAAATATTTGAACAAATTAATAGCTGTTTTATTCAATTGGTTGCTATGGTAATAAATATAAATACATTTGTTGGTTTAGGGCTAACCTAAGAATTTTTCCGACTAAATTTACAAATATTGAAATAAAATGTTTTTATCGAAATTAATTATAGCCTATGTTACTCAGGGATAGTGTAGCTTTTTATTAGTAAAACTATTTTTTCAATTTGTTCAGTAGTTCCAGAAATTACCCCCTACATACAAACAAACAAACAAAAAAACAAACGTTACCTCTGTATAATAGTAGCCTAATATAGATTAACAAATTTCCATAGCAAAAATGAGCTATTGCAGTGACTCTTATGGTGAAACCGAAGGTCGGGAGTAGTCAATGAGCAGCGATCATGGCCCCCAGAACTCGTTTTGGGTGTCATTAAAAACATTATACATATATGTGTTCGCACTTTAACATTTTACGTCCGATTTGGTTCAAATTTGGTACACACGTTGGTTTTCTAAACCATTCGGATGACTTCGTTAGCCAAGATATACAACAACCGGAAGTAGGGTAAGTTTTTTGACTGCAAGTAAATTTTGTTGAGATTTTTTGAACTATAATGAAACTTATTTTGGGTATTACCTAAAGAAATAAATAGAGGAGATTATTCTGCCCATTTTGTTTTTGTTTTTTTACACTACCTTATACCCCGTCTCGTTTCCCCAAAATCGATGAAAACGTAAAATGCAGTAGAAGTACCCGGATAAAATCCACGTACGGCAGCTTCTGGTCAGAGGCCGACGGATGGAGCAAAATCACGAAGCCAGTTGTTCCACTCCGAGCGGAACGAAGCTACGTGTGTGCCTGAGCTGTAGGCTGAGGTGCAAACAAATTCTACTAATATATTTCGGACACGTAGGCAGCTATTCAGCGCCTTCGTTATTACACCAATATCCCAAATAATTTCTTTGATAAACGTTATAAACTCACGTCAGCGGTTCAGCTGCGTCTAATAATTTTTTCACAACTGGCCTAAAGCAGTATAAAGTAACTTCAACAAATATTTTAATGATAAATATATACAGGGTATCCCTTTTAATTGGGCCACCGTTAGGATTTCTAAAAGTACAAGATTTACTGTAAACTTTAAATGGGGGATTTCTGCTACTTTTAGTGGCCATTAAAAATATGAATTTTAAATTTTTTTAAATGCTCACCATTTTCCAATATGGCGGACAACCTTGGAATTTCTTATGGAACAACCTGTAATTGATGATGATTTCGGGTTTTACAAGTTATTTTAATACCTTTTTGTTCTTGATGTTTTCTTTTATATGACTAACCGTTTAGCTGTTGATAACACCCTAATTGTTGTTTAACGAAAGCCCTCTGTTTGTTCTTATTTTAAAGTAAATTTTTTAATGTTTTCACATATTAAAATGGCGGCCAACTTTTGAGTTTTAATGGTGTTTAACCTTCGAATTTAATCATATGTTTTATGGTGATTTTAGATTTCACTGAATTCTGGATTGTTAATCAGCTGATATTGAACGTCTGTTATCTACCCCATTTTTCAAGTGTGGACATTTTTAGTTTTGTCACTTAATTCCTATGTATTATGGTTTTTAGAAATGGAGAAAACAAATATTTGTTGATTTAAAAAAATTATCTGTTTGTCTAAAAAATGCTTTATTAGTATTAAGAGCGTTTCCATTGGTTCAAAACGTTTCTATACCAAAATATCATCCGTTCAATTAGGGTGTTTTTAAAACTTGATAACCCTCTAACTTTTAAACGGTTAGTCGCATCAAAAAACACCAAGAGTAAAAAAGTATTAAAATAACTTTTAAAACCCTCTGTTAGACCTTTCAACTTGAGTGGTCTCTGTGCGCCGCAGTAGTGAATTAGTAGTGAATCTGACTTAATTGTGAGTAGTCTGTAACAACTCTACTTGTAATGAATATTTCACCCACTAAAAATAATCCAATCGCAATAAGTCAAAAACCATTGGAAAGGTAATGGTCTAAATTTTATTTTTTGTATTTACATGTGTTTTTCTAAAACGTATATTTACATACGTAATCATCGTTGCAGTTTTTAGTTTTCTACAAATCAATCGGCGCCCTTAAATTCACCGGATTTCGTCATAAAACACAACCAAATAACGCATCTTTCTTCTCTCTCTAAAGCCCGCCCAGTACTTCTTCTAAATTAAAACTATATATCGTTGGATTCTTCACAATTTCCCCTATCTAATACTGCCATCCAATCAAAAATCAGACAAATAGTTCTAAAGTTGTGGGGCGTTTTGTAGACATTTGCAATTGGTCAGTTTTCAAACCAATAAACAGCGTTACTTATTATTACACGTGATATCTGTGTGACCACAATCTATTTTTAGAGATATTTTGGTATCTTTGTAAACATAATGCTTCACGCTAACTTTCCCTGTAAACCAAATATGCTTTATTTGAACAGTTTGTTGTGTAGGACCGTGGGAAAGTGACTGCTAATACGGTCTCATCTAACGCTTGAATTTGAACCCAAAAGGCTTCTTATAACATGGCTAGACATGGGAGTTTGCGCGCGCATCTCGTATAGTTTGTACGGTCGAGAGATTTCTATGTTTTTTCTCACTTTTGTTATGCAAATAATTCTAAGTCAAACACTTTTATGAAAAGATAATTAAATTAATTGTAAATTTTACAAGTATACAGTTAAATTCTTTAATTTATTCTCTACACTTTGTTACAATATTATTTCATTTTTGGGTAAAGCAAATATTCCTAAATTACATTTCAAACTATGCCTAGTTTTGTTAGCAGTCGTGTAGATGGAACATAAAAACTGGTGTTTTCAAAATAAGAAATTTGAAATTGATAAATGTTTTTATACAGTTCTATGTAGAACTAAATTATAAAACTTTTTTACGCTTACGAAAAAATCACAAAAAAGGTTTACTGCTTGTTATGTAGGCCTAAAGTTGAACATTTTCCTTTCGTTACTGAACATTTTTTTGTTTCTTGAGCTAATAACTTTTACAATTTAACATCAATAAATGTTTTAATTGCATATATGAATTCTTTGAACCTTTCTCTACAAAAAAGGTAAAGAACACTTTTGGATTGGTATACAATTACTATATTTGGCGAATTTTTGAAAATATGCTTGCACACGCACCGAAATGACTTGGCGTTGCAAAACATTAACATAGACAGTTAGTTGTAGGGTTAAAACCCGAAATCATCATAAAATACAGGGTGTTCCATAAAAAATTCGAATTCATGTTTTTAATAGTAACTAAAAGTATGTGGCGTCCCCATTTAAAGTTTGCTGCAAATCTTGTACTTTTGGAGATCCCTAAGGTGGCTTAGTTAAAATGATCACCCAGTCTGTACAGATGATTTGTCTTTTCAAATGAAAGGAACACACACTGTTTGTTTAGTAAAGTCTGGTTATTAACCTCCGCAATATTATCTTAAGTAAATATACTGCTGTTGAATGACCATTTTGGACCCCGGCACACCCTACCTACAGTCTGTCTTACATTGGATTTCCGTCTATGACTACCAGTTTCTAACGTCGCTCTCTTCCTAATCGTTTTTTTTTTTTGTAAAAACCCTGTCTTTAAGTGTCTAAGACGTTGGCAACGCTACTAATACTAGTTTCCAGTTTTACACTTCTAGTGGTTAACATTAATTTCGTCGCTCACCAGAACTACGGTTCTTAGTGTTCTCGCTTACAAACTTTAAACGCAATAGCCAGCGAGGCCTTCCGCCATATTGAACAAACATTATAAACCTGGTATTTATAATAATTGTATAATTAATAAGATGTTTATCTATCTGTTGTGTTAAGTGTATGTGTGACTGTATTATGTGGGCATTTCTTCAAACCCTGAACCAGCAACTGCAACCAGCGTGCACGCTTGGCCTAGACCTTCACACCTCTCCATCAGTGATCACAAGGTACGCCAGACTAACATTTTAGATTATCATAGATAAACACTTTCATTCAACTATTACAATTTGAAGTCTTATCCAGTAGTCATAACCTGGATTGGTCCCTCGGTTTCATAATAATTTGCATAATGTAACTATTGTGGCATTGTTTACATAGGTTAAACTCTTTTCTACATTACAGGTTTAAATCACATTATATCCCAAACACTGTTCTTCTAATATCTCACTATCCCGTATAGCTTTGACCTACAGATTGTTTGTACTTCCTAATTGTACGTATGTTGAATTCCAATTTGATTGCATCACGTAGCTTTGATTATTCACGCAGGAGGTTTGTGTCAACGCATACCTTACATAACTCAGCTCAACTGAACATAACTCACTGATTTCAATTTGATTTGTACTCTTGAATTCGTTATAATTTGTTGATACTCGCACTCTTGTTAACTTCTTTATGTAAACTATTATATATTCAAAAGGTTTTAACTGGAAAAAGTTAAATTTACTAATTTTGTATAAGTAATGAGCGTATTATAAAATAAACTTCGGGGAGATCGGGGAAATGGCGATCACTTAAGGTTTGGTGTCGAATTACACAAAGTCATGAAAACTGATGACAAAAATAACTCGTGCTACATAAAATATAATCTTTTGTCTTTTGAATCCCCTTGGTAACAATATTTTAAAATTACATCTTTACATAGAAAAACATGTTTATAAAAAAAAACTACCATGTTCGGCATTATCCCACCATCCGAGGTCATAACATACATAGTGTTCGCTATTACCCCATATGTAAAACCCATGTAAAAACAAAAGTGTTAAAAATAGTAGCTCTAACACATTTAATAGTACAAATTTTAAAACATTCAATTTGATTTTAATTTTTGCTTTTAATTTTAACCGAAAATGTTGGTGAGTATTAACAGTATGTTGGTGAAATCTCTGCAACAGAAATATAGAAATCGTCTCGTTTGTATTTACTGCATTTGAGGTTGGGATAATTTGTTCTAATGCCGGTTGTAATTCTTTAGTTTTGCCCTCCTACAGTTCATAAATAGCTTTAACATCTGCAACCAAGAAGTCTTCCTCTAAAAATTCCTGGATTAAGTAGTTAGATCCTGTTGTTTTGTAACCATTTATTCCTTTTTCCTTTTTTGCTACCTTGATGTAAGTTAAGCTTTTTTGAATATAGTAGTGACATCTGAAACGATGAATCTCTTTTTCCCGCATGAAGATATCACACTCTTGATTAAACACAGTTTTCAGAGGGCGATAGAACATAATGTTCAAAAGTTGTAGCGTATGAGACGGGTGTGGTGGTATTAACAGCAAGACCACATCATTGATTGTCCTTACACAAGTTGTAGATTACAAAATTGCCTTAAAATGACGAACATGTTTCGGGATCATGGCGAACAGTTAGTTCGTGACTACCCCAATTGTCGCCATGTTCTTTTTCATGGCATATTAAACATTAAATTACACTTCTTAAACATCACACCATAGGCTAGATATACTAAAATGAGTGTTCATTCTAGTGTCCCTGAATAAATAAAGTAAATTTAAAGAGATTTGTATTTACCCTGTTTTAAATGTTTGTTGAATTTAATAAGCAAAGTGGCAGAAACAGTTTTTTGGTTATCACTAGCAAACCTAGCAACGTAATGAAGCCAATCCAAACGTGGTAATTTGTCTCGCCCACGTGGTAGGTATCAGCACCAAACAGACTCTATATTAAAACACAATAAGCAAAAAATGTGATGTTCGGCATTACCCGGGTGATCGCCATTTCCCCGGTCTCCCCTAATATTATTTTTTTAAAGCAGATGTTTTTCACACAATGGAAGTTTCGAATTTTAATTCTAATATTTAGTACATATTCTAAATATCTATATTTTAAATTATTATTTTCATTTTTTATATGTTTTAAATTACACCTAAACTATAGAAAAATTCAAAGATATTGTAAAACACTAAATAAAACTACTCAAGATATCGAAACTAAACTTTAGACTAAAAGCTTTAATTACACAACCATAAAGGTCTATTAATCATTAATTTAAACTTGTTTTATTTAATTTTACCAAATTAATTATTATTATAACTATACAGGGTATATCAGAGCGGGTGGCCGGCTTGTATAGCATTGAAACGAGAATACTTAGACAATCATTTAGTTTAAACTGATAACCCCCTATTTCGACCCCAAGGAATTCAGGGAAAATGTTTTCAACCATCTAAAATGCCCCAAAAGGGTACTTTTGGGGATGGGGGATGGTTTTTGGAAAATTTTCAAATGTAAAGGTAGGTCGTGTTGTACCTCATTTTAAAGGTCTCGGTACACCGATCATTAAAACACAAGTTTTTCATTTATCCTGCATCGTCTATACAGGGTGGCCTGAAACATCATAAAAACTTAAGTTTGCATATTTATCTTTATACATCTGACATATTTTTTTTTTTTACAGCTAAAATTTTTAAAGTACATTAACAAAGATAAGACCTTTCAAACATCTAATTTTGGTAGGTTTTCTCACATTTTTAGCAGGCTTCAAAATTTACAACTTTTAGAAGTTTAAAAAGTCAATATCTCAAAATTTTCAAATTGCAATGTGGGTCATCTTATATATCAAATTGAAGCCCTTACAATTTGATCAACATTTTTCATATTTGAATGTTTTTAATTTCTCTATTGGCTTAAAATATAGTTTTTCTTAGAATTACTGAGTTTTTGTGTACGTATTTTTTTCATATTTCTTTGTTACAAATGTTATTACAGTATTATTTTATGTTAGCTTAAATTTTGTTATGATTTAATCGGGACCCATACTGCCCATGCCTATGGTCATACTGCCGAATGTTTATAGCAGATTGAAGCAAGACCCGAGTGTTTAGGTTATGTTGGGTAAAAATAAAACCATTCTGTTAGCAAATAAACGGTATCAGGAAACTGACACATACTTTCTCCCTCATCAGTAGAATAATAATTCAAAATACAAATTTTTAAATTTTTTTAATTTTTAAGAGTAATTTTCCCATAAAAATCCATAAAATAACGGAAAACCAACTTTTCTCAAAAACGGCTAGAACGATTTTGATTAAAATTGTATAGTTTATAGTACTTTAGGTTATGATTTTCCCGTTATTTTAAGGGTTTTATGAGAAAATTACCCTTAAAAATCAAAAATTCACAAAAATGAAAAAACGCATGGAGATACTGTAGATTAGTAGCCTACGTCCATACCAAATTTCATCAAAATCTGACGACTGGTTTAGGCTCTAGGTCTGATAACATCCACACACACACAGACACACACACACACAGACATCACTCTGAAAACCACTTTTATAGGTTCAGGGGAACAAAAACGGATATTTCCACCAAAAACTCAAACTCGAAAATGTTGACGAATACAATACTTTCTCCATATACTATGGTATAGGGGGAGAAAGTAAAAAATACAGATATTATGCAAGTATTTTGATTCGTTCGAAATAACTAGGCTAGCTCTAAATTTGATTACATATAATATTTGTATAGGTTAACTGTTTAATAAACTCTTACCTTAAATGCATGAAGTTAGGAACTAACCTGTAGACTAACTTCGTGAATTTAAGATAAAAGAACAGCACATAGTTTTAACATAAACCATATATTGTTCGATCCTGCATTGACTGCAATAACTTATGTCTCTAGGCCTAGGCCATGCGTATTTAACATTACAATAACCTAACCCAGACCTGAATCCATTACTTTAACATTAGAACCTTATTAATAAAGATATACAACCATAAAGTCAAACATAATAACTAACGTTGTAACTGATTCAAAACATAATTCATTTCTTAATCTCCCAAGCAAAACACTTCAAACCCTGCACACTTATTTATAATAGTATAAATAAATTATTATGAAAACTTGGCTGTTTACTTTATAAACAGCCAAACGCACAATGCAATATTGTGCAATAACTGTTTGGATACAAATGTGTTATAATCAATTTCCCAAACAATCTAAACAAAGAATTCGCTTTTATGTATCGTGTTATGTACCAAAATGTTTCCTGAAAGTATTTGAAAATAAATTTGCAAATGAGGTTCGTTTTCAGTGTTTGATATTTAAAATATGCCGGATAAAGCAATTTAGCAAATAATGTTTTATATAAGTACACTTAAAACTTGTCATACGCTTCCGTTTTCTCCAATTTCCCGTAGAAGATTGGTTGTATTTAATCCAAAATTTGGTTTTAAAAATCTCAAATATTTAAATAGCCTAAAACAATATCTAACAATTCCATAACTCTAAACAGAATTTAATAATTTTCCTTTTCCAAGATAATTTCATATTAGAAACTACATGATACCACATTGTTAACAAAATTATGGTATTCGAAATAAATTTATTGAATAAAAATTGTTTTATAATTTTACATGTCAGTAAATTATGGCGATGGATGCCAAAAAATATATTAATTCGATAACGTACTTGCACCCTTGACTTGAGTTAAGCGAATTTTCAAAATTAAGTTTATATGTTTTAGAGTTTCAACTATTTGGGAAATTGGTTTTAAAACATGTATAATATAATGTTTTAATGATCAATCGGGTTATTACTTTACATGGTATTAATGCATTTTTAATTACGAATGTTGCTTTCTTAAGTTCATTCGTACTCGAATAAAATTTGTTTGGAGTTTTATATTTAAAAAAATAAAGTATATTATTCTGCACATTTTTTACATGACCGTCTGGTAGCCCCAAAATCGATCGAAACGTAAAATACAATAAATCAATCCGGCTAAAATCCAAGTAAGCTACGACTGGGATTTGATGAGAGCGAAGAAAAGCTGTGTATAATCCTAGACCGCAAGCAATGAATACTTAAAAAAGTATTCGAAGAGAGGTTTTCTCTGCGAGGGAAGAAGGAAAATGTGAGCCGGGGCTAGAAGGCTGAGATGCAAATACATTCTACTAATATATTTCAACACCATCGTGAGCAGATCAATTTGCCAAATAGTTGGTTGAAACACTAAAACATATAAACTTAATCTTTTCCTAGAACTGGCACGGTTAAAGCTAAAATTAGCCAGACCGTTTTTAGCGTTTTGCAAGCATATTTTTAAAAATTCGCCAAAAATAGTAAATGAACCCCAATCCAAAAGTGTTCAGTGGTTTTTTTGTAGAAGAAACTTCAAAGAATTCAAATATGCCACTAAAAATTAGTTTATTTTGAAATTGTGAAAGTTATTAGCTCAAGAAACAAAAAATGTTCAGTAACGAAAGGAAAAAGTTCAACTTTAGGCCTACATAACAAGTAGTAAACATTTTTTTGTATTTTTTTCGTAAGCGTAAAAAAGTTTCTTAATTTAGTTCTAAATAGAACTGTATAAAAACATTTATCAATTTCAAATTTTTTATTTTGAAAAAAACAGTTTTTATGTTCCAAGTACACGACTGATAACTAACCTAGGCCTAGATTGTAACGTCATTTACTATATATGCTTTGCCCAAAAATGAAATATTATTATAACAAAGTGTAAAGGATAAATCAAAGAAAAGAACGGTATACTTGTCTTTCCTTAGTTCACAAAAGTGTTTGAGTTATATTTAAAATGACATCAATCTAATGAAAAGCCGCTACCTTACACTCTGCCTATAGGACGGGACACTTGAATAACGTGGGAACCCACGCGCTAGAGTTTCTCACTAGAACGTATATTTCAACTGTCGTCTAGACAGACAAAAAACCTGTTATTTCTGGATTACTTCCCACCGTTACAAACTTCAGACTTTGCTGTGCAAAATGGTGTAAAGAAATCTGTCAAAACATAAGGCAGTGCCTTCCCAATATCGGTTGACAAATGGGCTGTTTCATTGGTTGAGAAACTGCCCAATCGCAAGGGTTTACAGTAATTCTTGGAAAAAATAATATTTTTATAGTGACATCTGAATGGAAGACACCAACAGAAAGATAAAATCTTGACGAATCCAATGGCATCGTTATAATTGCTAAAGAAATGTTAGTGTAGACGGTCTTAACCGTAGAAGAAGTGGGAAATAACAGTACAATTGTATGCAAATTCGCGCATGGAAAGAGCTGTAGACCGATGTGCATATTTTAAAACGATGATTACGTATGTAAATATACGTTTTACGAAAAGTTGTAAATACAAAAATTAAAGTTTAATTCATTTCCTTTCCAATGGTGCCAGTTTTATTGCGATTGGATGATTCTAAGTGGGATAAATTATCGATTATGCAAATATATGCATATTTTCGCAATTGTTCGAAATTGTTGCGTTCTGCGCCTGAGAGAGGTTTATGTATGACCTTCTGCCAGTTCCAGGGTTTTAAACTCGCGTCATCGTTTCAGCTGCGTTGTCGAATAATTTTAAGATGCAATTGCAACTTTTATGTATTCGCATTTACGTTTAAAATAAAACTATAATTTGATGCTATAACATTTGTTATTGTCAAAGGGTAATTTTATAAATAATTTTAACACTTAGAACAATACAATTAAACCACCATTTTATCCCTTGATAGCTGAATATCATCAGAAAATACGTTATGCTATGCTGTTCTTAGTACAAATTCCCATAGGTACACATGACGATTTTTTTGTTTTACGTCATGTGAATTACACATTGTTTGTTTGTACTTTGAATTCCTTAACGACATTGAATAATAATGTTGTCTGTCACTGAACCTTTTGTTTACTTCTGTGATTGAATAAAAATTAGTTTTTTGTGTATGTTGCATGTTTGTTGACATTTTTGACATTGATTGTAAATTTTTCCTACATTTCATGCAATGTTTTTGGTTTATTCTTGTATATGGTCTGCTTTGGGTGTTTGTATTTTGTAGATAAGTTTCTACTTTTGGATTGAAAAAGTATGAAAAAGTTCAGTTGTATGATTGTCCATTTTACATATTTTACAATTGTATTTTGAAAAAAAAATTGCTTTTTGGATTATTAGGTTTATTGAAAATTGTGCATATTTGTACAGTCCTGTTTTGACCATAATCATGCTGATATGTATTTTTAAATTTTGGTATTGTTGGATGTTGTCTATTTTGGGATAGTTGTCGCTTGGTATAGTATTTTGGTTTTATTATTTGGTCGTGTTTTTGGAATGGTGTTGATTTGTGGTCCATTTGCTGTCTGTTTATACCTAGTTTATGAATGATTTCTATTAATTGCTCTATCTTTTCCGACATTGTGTTAAAATTGTCTTAAAGTGTCTGTGTCACGTGTCATTGGGTTACCTATATTCCTAGAGTATCTCTGTAGTTTTGAGTAGTTGCTCGATTTTTCTTAAGTTTTCTTCTAGTTGTTTATTTGTATTATTTTTCATTGTGATTATACCTTCACAGATTTCGGGCCTTAAATGTATGACATACGATATTATCTGTTTATCCTCTATGTTGGGGTTCATTCGTCTGCAAAGGGCCTGAATTTGTAAATAAATAGTATAGCTGGTTCCGCATTTTTAACTTTATTTTCTTATAATTTCTGTAGCTTTTGACACTGTGCTATTGGTGCAAATAATAGGTCTATCAATTCTTTTTTGCATTTTTGAGGTAATGAACTTTTTATAAAACTGTCGTAACAATTGAAAGCAGATTGGGCCAGATATGTTGGTAATAGATTTATTTTTGTTTTGTCAGTCCACCCGTTAGTTCTTGAAGCTACTTCGTATCTCGATATGTAAGTATGTACAGTAAAGTGTCGATAATCCGAACGTCAATAATCCGAAACGTCAAAAATCCAAACGCGTTCTGAGGTAGCCCCTGCAAACATATAGTTTTCGTTTTCACAAATTCCAATTATTGCGTCGTTAAAAATTTCACAAAAATTTTCATCGCAGTTTGAAATTATTATCTCTTTTTAAACACTTCTTAATACCTGCTCTCACACGCCCTCACAACAGACTGGCTGTCAGTATTTTCACTGTCACGATAATAAGCTGCTTTAGCGCTAGCCGTAAACATACAGAAAGACGTATTTCTCTTTGTGTAATAACAGTGTGTCGTACATAAAGTAGTGTACTGTACAGTACTTTTTAATTTTTCGTTTGTGTTAACTATAAGGTACAAGTGAACTTTTAATTATTTATTATACTACTGTACTGTAACTGAGAGTTACAAGTGTAATCAGGTTGGCCCTACTGTGTACGTGCAGGTTCTTCTAAATTATAATATGTAAGTAGTCTTACATACTGTATTGTAATTACATTACTGCTTGTACTATTTAACCACTTTAATAAATTAAAAAGGGCATAAATGGTATTTTCTTGGTTGCTTTCAAAAATCCGAATAAATTGATAATCCAAACCCCCCTCGGTCCCAATTAGTTCGGATTTTCGACGCTCTACTGTATGTCTTCTGTTGGTAAACCATGAAATTGGAAGGGTTGAACGAATGGTATTTTTTCTTTTCGTACAATTTAGTTCCATTTCTGGTTTGGTTGGTATGTGTTGTGTGGTGATTTCTTCGTAAATGTTTTCTTTTGATTTTGTTACGTTAATATACACATTTTATAATTCTACTTGTCTTGACCATACGTGTGTGTGGTTGTTCCTGGAGCTAATTCTTGTTCTGGGTCAAATATGGGGTGTATTAGTGCTTTAATTTTTTGTGAGTGTCTTAAAGTTTGTAATTCTTCCAATTATTGTGGACATTTGTTTCTTTGATGTGGATTTATTTTGTTGAAATCGATTAGACAGTCATTTGATTTTTGTATTCTATGTTTGTGCTTAATTCTGTCTGTATTCTTTTGATTAGTGATAAAAAATGTCTAATTTCGTCAAGGGTATTGGTCTCTTTACCTTCTATTTAAAATTCCTTTAATAACTTTATTACCTCCTCTTTTTTACTATTTATAAATGTCTGTGTTTATCAAGTTCATTTATAATTTCTTAGAATCATATCTTAAAACCTATTCAAACGAAATCATATACTATATTGTTATAGTTATTCTTATTTTATTTACTTTTCTCTAAAAAAAGTCACAGTTTACTTTATATATCTGTAGTTATTTCCCTCACTTTTTATTTCCCTTAAATTTGGAGTTTCCTCCATGTAAGATAATGTAATGATTTTAAGTTTAAAAGTTTCAAGATGAATTCACCATGTGAGACAATTAACTAAGGCAATTAGTGTCTGCTTAAGTTGATGCCTTCACTATATAAGGCTGAAAATGATTTTTTATTTGTATCATATTATGAATACTCTGAAAACTTGGAGGCTTCCACCAGACCCTACTAAAGAGTCACATATTGCTTGGCAAGTGGGCTGACTCCAAATGGAAAACTACGTCAAAATAACTACAGAGTTTGATTCAGAATATCTTTCACTGCAATAGTTAGTATTTAGTAAAATTAAAAAAAAAACACAGGTTCTACAGTATCATACTACTAAAATATTTACAGGAAACAAAACCATTAAAATTCTAAATAAACATAAAAAACATTTACTACCACATTTTAATTTTATTTTTTAATAGTAATTCTTAAATTCCCACCTCATATGTAGTATTTTAATGGTTTTGTTTCCTGTAAATATTTTAGTAGTATGATACTGTAGTACCTGTTTTTTATTTTTAAATTTTACTAAATATTGACAATAGTCAATATAGTGAATATAGTGAAAGATATTCTGAATCAAATTCTGTAGTACATAGAATAACGAGCTTTAATTTATTACTGTAATGTGGATAATAACAAAATAAATTGAGTTAAAATACTATACAATCTGTTACACTTCCGTGAATTAGCAATATTTATTCCGAGCAGAAATGCAAGACAAAGGGGTGAGGTAATTAGGCAATAAATCTTCCTACCGAAATTATAATTAAATCTTAAATAAACTACATTCTTCCTTGTAATTAAATATGGTCTATGCCTTTATAATATCTGTATTATGTTTGTTATGTTAATTGGTTTTGTTTAGAGAAATATTCAGAAATATAAGCTTTACGTCATTATCTTTGTTTGGATTTCCTTTACATAATAACGGAAGTTTCCTCTAGTCTAGTAGCAATCTGATTACCGATATTTCACCTAATAGACGTTTATAATATTGTTAAGACAGCAATAACCAATATCTTGTTTTAGTGTACGATCTGGTGTAATGTGCGCTTAGTGTGTCTATTTAAATAACTTTGTTTTTTTTTGTGTTAGAGCTTTTTAAAACTCGATGAAATTATTGAATGTTGTAAATTGTTTTAACTAAATCAATTTGATTTTAAACTTAAGTGATTTACTTTGAAAGTAGTGATGTAATTAATTGTTCATTGAATACATAAATTTAAATATAATTGATTTGTAAGTTTGGTACATGAACGTATTCAAAAATACACATTCATAAGTTTTACCTCAGTTTAGGTTTTCAAATGAGTTTTGACACAGAGTGAGTCTATTCATGCAATGACGTAAATACCAGCGTATTGCTTATAAACAAATTTGACTAATTTAATAATATTGAACAATAATACAGATTCTTTGCTAAGGAACATCTTTAAGTTATTCTAGGACAAAGTATTAAATATTTTTTTCATCTCAGCGATTCCGAAGACTTTATTTTGATTTGATACTAATATTGGTTGTTTTTGTTGATTTTTACAGCCAACCCCTCCCGCTCCTAAATGTTGTGTCCAATATTAATGAAAAAATATGAGCGATTTTATATATTTATTAGCTGACCCGTACGGCGTTGCCCGTGGTGGTTGGTATTTTCAGTCTTTTTACCGTTCTTGAATTGTATTCTTTTTAAGTGTTCAGTCAGTGAGTGGTATTTGGCTTTTATATATATAAATCTTAAATAATAAAAGCACTATTGTCATAATAATAAAAGATCTGAAATTATGATTTTAGTAATTTGATCCCCCCAAACCCCTCCTAAAATTTCGAATTTTTTCTAACCCTTTCTTAGTAAGCACCTATGGCCCTAGAGGAAGCTACATACAAAATTTCATTCCAATCCATTCGGTAGTTTTGAAGAAATCGTGATTTAATAACTTTGATCCCCAAACCCCCCTAAAATTTCGAAATTTTTCGAACCTTTCTTAGTAAGCACCTATGGCCCTAGAGAAAGCTACATACCA
>JAGFPH010002363.1:3401-30895 GCA_018207615.1 Philaenus spumarius | reverse complement strand
TAGGCCTAAGCCATAAATATTGTCTGCCTACTAACTTCATGAATTTATGATTAAAGCAAATAAAGTTTTATATAAATACACTTAAAACTCTGCATACGCTTCCATTTCCCCAATCTCGTAGTAGGTTGCCTTGCTTCAATTTGCTATAAACTTTCAGCAGTATAACATCTCTAGGCCTAAGCCATAAATATTGTCTGCCTACTAACTTCATGAATTTATGATTAAAGCAAATAAAGTTTTATATAAATACACTTAAAACTCTGCATACGCTTCCATTTCCTCAATCTCGTAGCAGATTGCCTTGCTCCAATCTGCTATAAACTTTCAGCAGTATGACATCTCTAGACCTAAGCCATAAATATTGTCTGTCGACTAACTTCTGAATTTAAGATTAAAGCAAATAAAGTTTTATATAAATACACTTAAAACTATAGAAACGCTTCCATTTCCCCATTCTCGTAGCGATTGATTGTATTTATTAACACTTCGATAACTTTTAAATAAAATAAAATAATTTTCCATTTCCAAGGTAATTTCTCAGTAGGAACTACTCGATAGCACATTGTAACCAAATTATGAAAATTCAAAATAAAATTATGGGATAAAAATTGTTTTATAATTTTATATTTTAGTAAAGTATAGCGATGAATGCCATAAAATATAATAATTCGATAACGCACCTGAACCCCTGACTTAAGTTCAGCGAATTTCCAAAATTAAGTTCCGTTTTAGGGTTTCAACAAACTTTTTGCGAAATTTGTTTTAAGTCATATAGGTACATAATGTTTTAATGAAAAATTAGGTATTACTTTCCATGCTATTAATGAGTTTCTAATTACCAATATTATTTTCTAAAGCTAATTAGTAACGGAGTAAATTTGCGACATCATTTACCTTTTCGCTGGCTGCTACTATTGTAATAGTAGACTTGACCGAATTTGAAGTATTAAGTGTGCAGAATTTTGATGCACTATGAGTATTAATCCATAATTTCATTTAGAACAGCCGTTTCTACGGTATGTACGTTCAAAAGTCACTATATTTACTTTTTCGGCGAAATTGGTAAACATTCCATAGGAAAAAAGAGCTATTACAGTGAATGTTATGTTGAGGTGCAGGTGTGGTCGATGACCGATCATAATCTCCAGGACACATTTTGGGGTCTAATTAAAATGTTAAATGTGTTAGCACTATAACGGTTGCGTTTTAGTCTGATTTTGTCCAAATTTGGTACACAAGTTTTTTTTTCTAAGTTAGCAAAAAACTCGTTTTTGCTCGGACGAGTTTGTTAGCAAAAGAAAATCCAACAACCGGAATAATTTTTTTGACAGGATTTACATTCTGACTGTCAAATTTGTTTTCCAGATTTTTCGTACTAGAATCAAATTTGTTTGGGGTTTTATATATACAAAAATAAAGGATATTATTCTGCCCATTTTGTTTGTTTACATGACCTTATAGCCTACCTGGTAGCCCAAAATCGATCATATGGTAAAACACTACAAAATTACCCGGTTAAAATCCACGATTTGCAAAAAAGGCTGAAATGCAAAAAGATTTTACTAATATATTTCATACACGCAAGCGCCTATTCAGCGCTTTCGTGAGCAGACCAATTTCCCAAATAGTTGGTTGAAACCGTAAAACATATAAACGTAATTTCGCTCAACGCACATCAGCGTTTCAGCTGCGTTGTCGAATAACTTTGAAGATGCAGTCGCAAATTTTATGTTTTTGTATTTACGTTCAAAATAAAACTATAATTTGATGCTATAACATTTGTTAGTGTCAAATGATGATTTTATAAATAATTTTAACACTTAGAACAATACAATTAAACTACTATTATGTCCCTTATAACTAAATATCATCAGAAAATACGCTGCGCTATTTGTTCTTACACATTTCTCAAGACTTGTCTTTTACCTAACTGTCACTTGCACTGATTCCATAAAATCTGTGTCACGTGCTTGAGATCGAGTTTCAGCAAGAATAGAATCTTAATAATTAATTAATATCTATATTAATATTGTGACGGGATAACATTAATTTGTGTATGCAGTGTATTCTGTAGAGTATTACTTAACTCACTCGAGTCAAATATGCTTTAGAGCTGTTTAGCATAGGCTCAATTATTGCTTTTAAAGAAAATTAAATTAAAATCCTTAAAATATTATAGAATGTAAGTATATAGTTAACTTAGTTAATAGGCTTTGTTTGGTAAAACTTATTTACAATTCGAACAAAGATTAAAATAAAATAAGTATTTTTAGTTTGAAATTAAGGTAGTGTTTTTGCTCTGATGAGAAAACTACTCTTAATATCACTTTAAATTAAAACCGCTTATTTCCGCATGCCTAATAAAATTAATTTGACAATACTATTGATTAAACAGCAGTGTTGTTATATCAGAGTAAGAAAATATTGTTTTATCAATACATATAATCTGTATATCTCACAAAATAAGCAAAACTTGTAGTAGGTACAATCTTATCTTTTCTTTTTTTCTTCTTTTTTTTTTGGTTTAACGTCCTGCTGTTTTGCACTTAAAGCTAATTTAGTTACGGTAACAGAATTAAAGTATTACGTTACAATGAACTAGATCTAAATTAAATTTATATTACAAGTAGCTTAATAACTAAACGAACATCGGACAATCTAATTAAATATTTAAAGGAACAGATAACTACAATCAAACAATATTTCGACAGTTAATTTAGCATTTATTTAAATTATTTTCGTCTACATCGTTCGTAATAGCATCGTTAAATACATTTTCAACTATACTTATTCATTTGTTTTCGACTTCATCGTTCATAATTGCATCGTTACTTAGGTTTTCAACAAAAAAAGTATTTATTTTCGTCTACAGCGTTCATAATTGGATAGTTAGTTACGTTTTCAACAAAGGATATTTATTTTAGTTTACATCGTTCATAATTGGATCGTTAGATACGTTTTCAACGAAGGATATTTATTTTAGTTTACATCGTTCATAATTGGATCGTTAGATACGTTTTCAACAATCATTATTAATTTGTATTTGACTAAATCGTTCATAATTGCATCGTTAGTTACGCTTTAACAATCATTTATTTTCGTCTACATCATTCATAATAGCGTCCTTAGATACATTTTCAAAAAAAGTTATTAATTTGTTTTCGATTACATCATTCATAATTGCATCGTTACTTAGGTTTTCAACAAAAAATATTTATTTTCGTCTACATCGTATATCATTGGATCGTTAGATAAATTCTCAACAATAGTTATTAATTTGTATTCGATTACAAAGTAATTATAAATTACGTTTATAATCTTGCTTTCAAACATCCAGAATTTGTTAGTTATTTATATTTCCTCTGCACTATTTTTATTTTTATTTGTGTTCCTATTTTATGTAGTTCATAGAATGACGAGCTTTAAATGATTACTATATTCTAATGTGTATGATAACGAAATAGAGCTAAAATTATATACAATCTGTTACACTTCCGTGCCGTGGCAATATTTATTCCGAGAAGAAATGCAAGACAATGGGGTAAGGTAATTAAACAGTAAATCTTCCTACTGAAATTATAAATAAATCTCGTAAATCACATTCTTTCTTATAATTAAATATAATTTACGGTTTATCATATCTGTGTTATGTTAACTGATTTTTTTAGCTTATATTCTGAAATATAAGTTTTAAGTAATGACAAATATAATTATCTTTGTTTGGATTACCTTTACATAATAACGGAAGTTTCCTCTAGTAGCAATCTGATTACCGTTATTTCAAATAATAGACGTTCAATCCAATAAATTGTTGAACTATAAATATTGTTAAGACAGCAATAACCAATATCTTGTTTTATGTATACGAGCTGGAGTAATGTGTGCTTAATGTGTGTTTTAAATCAACTTAGTTTGGTTGTGTTAGAGCTTTTTGAGACGAGGTGAAATTATACCTAACTAAATCAATTTGATTTTAAACTTAAGTGATTCACTTTGAAAGAAGTGCTGTAATTAATTGTATATCTTACACATACACTTAAATCAAATTGCTTTGTAAGTTTGATACATTAAAGTATTTAAAACTGCACGTTTATATGTACATGTAGTAATTTGTTTTACCTCAGTTTTGGTTTTCAATTGTGTTTTGACACAGAGAGGTCTATCCATTTAATAACGAAAATACCAGTGAATTGTTTAGAAAAAAATATATTAATTTAACAATATTGAATAACCGTTCTTTGCTAAGGATCAATTTTAAGTTATTAAAGGACACATTATTAAATATTTTTTCATCTCAGCGATCCTTGGTAGTTTTTGCTTATTTGTTCGGCCAACCCCACCCCAAAATGTTCTGTCCAATAATAATGAAAAAATGTGGCAAAGGATATAATAAAAACGTTTGAGAGTGATATTATATATTTATTGAAAGCCAACCAGCAAAATTTAAATAATAAACGAGCAAATAAAGTTTGAATCTGACATTGTTTACCCTGCATATTTGAAAGAGATAATAAACAAGATAGATTCAGTAGTGAACTGGCCGGAAAGGTACCTCCACTAGGTAGCAGGACGCAAAGTGTATCTTGTGTCGTCTGTAATGTGTGTTAGTGTATATATGTGTTTTAAAATGTTTTTATGTAAAACATTACTTTGACAGCAGCGAATCAACCCTGATTATGCGAAACGGTAGGAGAGAACCGATAAAGAAGTAAACTCCTCTAAACATCTAAAATTTCAATACATGAATGCATTAAATACTCAGTAAGACTTTTCCATTCACTCACGAAGAACAGAGAAATGCTTCTTTATTTGTAATTACTAACAATTCAGATTACTTACAGTAGTTCAATATAATATTAATGCTATATGTAGTTCAACTACGATTCTTTTCTCCTGGCAAAGAAAAGTACAATATAAACAGAAAAGGAATTCCAATTACAGATAGTTTGTGTCAATGTCTGGACTTTTGTCCGAAACTGGGGCAATTAATGCTTTACTGTTCACAGAGAAACACGATCTAACAATTTTGAACTTTTCTTATAACAAAGAAAAAACACGGCACAGCTCAATGTTTGTTTTTAAATGTATTTAATATTAATAAGTGCTGCACCTATGTTCATAACTGCAGAACTTGTTTAGTAATTTTATGTCAAGGTAAATAACGATTCACCTAGATTCAACGCAATAATCATTACAGTGTGTTTTCATAAAATTATGTAGGAAGTTGTTAAGGTTAGCTACGAAATATATATACTTGTTTTAAACTCGTATTGAATCTTGGGTTGAATTATTTGTTTAAATTGCTTTATATTTCTTTTCCTGTTGTTACAAATACATTATTTAAAAATGATATTTCACTAAATAAAATAATTGCTTCAAAATAATAACAGTAACAAATTATATCATTCATACTTTTAATAATCAAACTACGAAGTTTTCATCCTGAGTGATATATGAGCCACAAAACCATCTATATCTGAGTTTCAATTGACAATAAGTTTTTGATTAGTAACATCCTCTTCAGTTGATTTAGCAAGTATTCGGTTAAATATTTTAGGAGACTTAAATTCTGTATGTAAAAGAATTTATTGAATCAGATCATTTTCAAATATGCACGATAAGTCAGTAAAAAAATGCTGTCGAAAGTTTCCCATTGTTACCTAAATTATTGTACTATTACAGTAATAATACTCGGTAAGAATGAAAAAATATTTTTGAAATAACCGCAACAGTCTAAGTGGCAGAACTATATACTGCTAGCATTGAGTTTGTGTGCGTTTCATTCTTCCGCTAGCAAATATAGGATAGTTTTATAAAGGCGAAAACTAGAGGGTTACAAACGTAACCCTCACTGCGCACTGAAATGCGCATGCGTGACTATGTATGAGAGTGCGTAAACACAGCGTTATTTAACACATTCCAAGTTAAAGGATATTTAATTTTTCTACTATTCCTTAACGAGCAACTAGTTGTGATAACCACCAGAGTGCAGGCTAAACACTCAATTAGGAACTCAAATTAGGCGCGTACATGTTTCCACAATACAGCAAATTTTTACGTCATAAATTATTAAAATGTATTGAAATTACTTTTATTTTAAAGGTAATTAAACTTTTAAAGTACAGAGCTTTTTACATTTTGATGTTTGAATATTAATGAAAAATAAAAATAATCCCAAACTTTAACTTTGATTTAATTCAAAGAACAAATTTAGTTAAAAACAAATATAAAAAACTAAACGGTATCCACATTCGATTGTCGTAACCTTTAAAATTATATTAGTCCAGTAATCTTGTTAGACGTTTAACAAGATTTAAAATTGAACAAGATACGCGTCTTATTGGAATTGAAATCGAAAATGGAGGCTGAGTCTGCCGAGCCTTAATTTCATAAAAAATATTGTCGAGGTTAATTAAAGTTATTAGTTTTAGACGAAAATGTACATGAAAATGTACATGTTTATGCAGTGGTGTGGTGCATAAAACAAACAAAATAAGGGCAAAAGAAGAGCTTTTAGTTACAAAAACCAGTGGTTTGGTAGAGCTTGTGATAGAGTTAAAAGTAAAGTACTATACTTAAGTTTTGAAATCTTTACAGAGTAAACAACAATATTAATTTCAAAAATATAGCCTATATTTATAAATGAGCATTATAGTAAAATAAGGGATCTAAAAAAACTGTTTATCCAACAATGAATTAAAAATCTAAAAACTTTTTAAAATGTAAAGGTTTTTCGGCAGGTTTCAAAAAGTTTTAAATTGTGGACGAAATATGGAGGGAAGCAATATAAAGGTGGAAAGCTGAGTTAGACACCTTTTTAATAAGTCAAGTATATATGGTGTTTTGTTTACAAATCCTTTCGTCTAAGTTATTTGTATTAATAAAGAAATCGATTTGTGTAAAATAAGATAGGTATTAAAAGAAGTAAAAAAATAATAAAGCGTTAGAATTTTATCGGATATTTTACGAAAATTTACTCATTTGGCATAAGAACTATCAAGATATTGTTTATGTTCTGTGCAAAATGTGTGGTTAGAACATGTATATTATGTCTTATATTAAAAGTCAATTACAGAAAATAAATTAAATAATTTATATTCTCTCTAAATTATTAAAAATATTATAAGAATTGTTCTAAGTTTGCTGACGCAGTGCAAGGATAAGGAAAGACGTTATCGTGAGAGAAGTAGACTTTGAGCTAGATGATGAAATTATTTTAGGGAGGAATTTGATGCAAAGCTATTTAGATATGCTTTCACGTGTAGGGGAGATTTGCTTCACTTAAATTATAAACCTTGGTTGAGGAAACAAAATTATAATTTATCACTTTGGAACTTAAATCATTTTGACGGTGCGTATATCATTTCACCTGAAAATGACAAATTTTAAAGGATTTTAGATTTACGTGGCATTTACTCATGCACTAAATGGGGAATATGATTGAAAAAATAAACAGCACGAGTAGGTTCAGCTTGCAAAATTTGCTCAGCAAACATAGCAGTGCAGAAGATGGGATGTTTTTCAAGATACAACATGATGAAAAGATGGAATACTTTTTCGAGACTTCGGATCGTCTTTTTTCAGATGCTCAAAAATGTGACGTTTTCCTCACGCACGTCACATTGCTGTCACGCTAGAAAGCTCAAACGCTTTTCAACTCTCCGCAATAAAATTGCGAAGTATTTGGCACCATCAAATACTTTTCTATAACGTTTTCTACGACGTCTGTGAGTGCATATATCGTGTACACAGGCAGACACACCCACACAGACACAGGGACACAAACAGTTTGTTATTGCTTTATTGTGTTCAGAGACCTCGAAAACGTCTAGAAAAGCCATAAAAAGTGGGGGTACATTTTTTAGAATTTTCGCAAGATTGTAATACTTTGGCAATTTAATGCTAGACGAAGTAATTTTTAATATTTGTTTTCTTCTAACATTCTATAAATTATAAACGGTTTATATATATTTATTTTTTGTTTAATACTTAAAAAAGTTGTACTAATTTTGAAATTTTATAAATATGTATTTTTTTATTAAATAATGTTGGTAGTCCAAATGTGTTTCTAAATAATGTATGTGTATCTTCTTCGTGTCCTACAGGGATTTATTTATTTCCCCTGGTACGTCAGAAACGTTTTTGAAATATTTTGTATGATTGAGGTTTCATTGTTCAAGGTAACCTTGTACCCCTATGCGGCGCATGTTAAAATGCAGAACTTTAGGAACACTTTAAAAAACTATTATTTACATGACCCTGAAATATTTTTCCAGTATATTTTACACTATTATCTATTATGTTAACCTATTTTAAATGTTATAACTATACAAACTTATTTTTAAAACACCTTAAAAAAGTATGAGAATTTTCAAATTAAAGATTTCTTTACTATTTTAGTTACCATGGTAACCTATTAAAAATACATAGTGTGCCAGTAAAAGTAGTTAAGTAGGAAAGTGCACTTACGTGTGATAAAATAGAGGTTTTCGCTAGAGCCAAAAAACAGTCACCGACACTTTTTAACACTAAAACACTAACACTAAACCTATCCTGCACCATAAGAAACTCATTTTTCTTTTTCTTTATCTTCCCATTTTTTCTCTTGGTATTACTCTTCTGCCTTCTTTTAATTTTATTTTGTGCTTTACTGGCTTTTCTATCTTCATAAATTCTCCTTAAGTCTATCTTTTGCAAACCTACAACATAGCATCTTTACAAAGTATTTCTACAACTTTTACTTTTCCTAGAGCTCCTTCATTATACGTTATGATGGCATCCCATACTCTAACTTTCAGAGTGGTATAACGATATCAACTCTTCTTAATTAAATTTCAAAGTAATGTAAACAAACCATCTAGGCCTAGGCCTATAGAAACCAACCTAGATAAATAATTCTACACCTTCGCAGGAAGTAAACTTACTTTCTCCCAAACTTTTTAATTATGCCCATCTTACAACTGAATAAACAACTTTACTTTGAAGTCATTAAAACACACAAAATGTAAACATGACCTTTAATAACAAAGAAATCTGACAGCTAAATGAACACAGAATCTGTTTCAGAGTTCAGAGAAACAAACACACATAATACTGAAAAATAAATGAACAAATACATAGGCCTATATCTGTTCTCTAAAAAGGACAGGTTCCTTTTGTGTGGTCAGAGGTAGTAAATTACAGAGCTCACAGACAAATTATATACATTTTTACTAATATTAATTTTAACAAAATATCCGTGTGTCATATATATCAAAATGTTCGGAAAAAGATGAAGAATAAATTAGAACAATAAACAAATAAATACATTTTTCCATACAAGGTTACCTTTTAAACAAAATATTATTAACATTGTAATAATTAAAAGTTAATTAATTTACAATAATATTACGACTTACCGTCACAACAGTCTAATTTTCCTTTTTCTTTACTACGGCCGTTTCGGTTATTCAACCATCATCAGGATTGTATGGATTGTATTAACCAAAACAAATATGTATTAATTCATTTCTTTGAATAAAACAAATGGCCTTTTCGAACATGATTTAAAAATGCAATATATAGAACTACTGATGTAAAAAGTTTAAGTCAAGTCTGAGGAAGTTTTTTCATTATTCTCAAAAAACGAATAAAAGTTAATTTCATATAGAATTAAATTTTAAAAGGTCTACAATCGACTATAAAGTAAACAATAATCGATCGATAACGTTCAACTATCTATATTGTTACTAACACAATATTAAACACAGTTAGCCATTGAGCCTCACAAATTTGATAAACTATTAACGCAAATTTAACTCTAAGAGTTCTTTTCACACTGTATAAACTTACAAAATCTTAAGTTTGTATTCTTTGTTTTTCAAATTAAATTACTATTTCAAGTTGTTGAGAGGTTTATTAAAAAAAAAACGACGAACGTTTTAAGTTTTAACCCATTTTGTTATGTCACTTTAATAAAATAAAATAAATGTTTCGTTCAAAAATGGAAAACATTTTATTTCAAATACTTTAAAAGCATTGTACCGAGTATTATCGTATTAGAAGTTTACTTTACCCATGTTAGTGTACAGAACATTTCCACACAAAGTAGCTTTGTATGACGTCACTTTAATATAAAAGAATGAAATGCCACACAGAGTCAAAGTTTCTTTGTTTTTACAATAAGACCAAATTCAACGAGGTTGTATTTAATCCCACAATACAGTAAACAAATGTTCATGAAAGATTGGATTTTGATTTCAGTTGGTAAAAACTCATTTTAAGACATGAATAAAAGTGTCATATATGATTCTGTCTAATTCAATCGGAAATAAATAACCAATGCATTTAAATAACGTATATGCACTGTCCATACATCTACACATAAACGTAACTAATTAACGAATCATATAATTAATTATCAACACTTTATAAAATGTTCAAAGAAGTTACAAAACGTTAAAATAAGTCTAGTCCTGTCAGATTTTAAATTTCCTATAAAAGTGAGTGAAACATTAATCTGATCCGACAGGTTTTTCCTTTCAAAGTATTCTTTAAATGTCTGATTTGTTACTGTTATTAAATAGACTGAGTGTAGCCTTTCCTAAAAGCTAATAAAATAGATTAAAATTCTGTTTCCTTTGGTTACAAATTATAATTAATGTAGTGGACTGTATCTTTACCTTACAATCATTAGTTGCAGTTGGCCAACATTTCTAAATAGATAATGTACATTGTTTCTTGTTTTAATTCTAATGTTACATCCTTTCAGGTTGAACAGTCTTCTGGATCATTCACCAAGTAATAAACAGGTTGTATTAATAAAAAAGTATAAACAGATGTATACTAATATTATAAAGAGGTAAAACTGTTTCTTTGTATGACAGGGTTAATCTCTGGAACTACTGAATCGATTGAAAAAATAGATTTACTAATACAAATATATACTATCCCTGAGTATCATAGGTTATACTTAATTTTGATAAAAACTTTTTTTTATATATTTGTAAATTTAGTCGCAAAACATTCTCAGGTTAGGCCTAAACTGATGAACCAACACATATTTCTTGAATTCATTACCATAGCAACCAATTGAATAAAATAACAGATAAAACAGCTGTTTGATCTAATATTTCCATTAACACCTGATTTCAAACTTTGAAGAAATTATTTGTATTTCTAACTTTTAGGTTAGGTTTTTATTAATGTAGACCTGAGCCTTGCTGGTTCTTTCAACCTTTACAAAATATACCTTTTAAAAAATAATATATAAAAAATACGGCTGTTATAAAATATACGAAACAATTTTGTTTGAACATTTAACATTATTTACCATCTTAGCTGTGGGGTTATTATTAAGCCAACACCTTTATTATAAAGAAAACATAACATGATTATGTGTATAGAAAGTTCCAACGGTTTTGGCGTGCGGAGCTCGCATGGGTTTCCCCTAGTAACAAATAAATTAATTAGAAGCTTTATTAAAGAATTCTTTTACAAATTGAAGAAACATAGTTAATAAAATAAAAGGGAGAAGAGAAGATGAAATATAACAAACAATAACAATAAAAGAAACATATAAGTTTTTTTAATATAAAGCTTAGATAATTGATTTATTTGATGAATACTAAACAGACTCATTTCTTAAATACCCTGTTTAATTCCAGATAATCTAGGTACACAATATGTTTTATGTTCATTTCATAAAACAGTCAATGCAACAAAAATTCCTAATATATTGTTAAATATCTCAAAGGTGTTTTTTGTCGCCTTTTTCGCCGCAAGCGATAACTTCCTTAATTCTTCATCAAAATTAATGATTCAAACATCATTTTAAAGGTTATGTTTTCCTGCTATTGACGAAAAATATAAAAATACTTAAAATTAATGTTTTTGTCAAATCAATTTATTGAAAAACTTTCCTATGAAAGCTTAAATATCTGTTTAACTAGCTGATAGATTATTTACATTTTATATGCCAGTGTCGATCAAAACTGTTATTTATAAACTAACGTAAATAAATAAACGTAATTAACTTAATTAAATCAACCAATTAAATCATGTAAGTGTAGGCCTACTCCTAACTTGCGAAACATTCGCACGGGTCAGCTAGTATCAATTAAAATCTGTTTACTAATTATGAACTTTAAGGAAAATTACACCTAAGTAACTTAATTACAACTTTGCTTTATTTTAAACAAATTAAGAAATTAGTTTAACTGAAATGGTTTTGATGCATTATATTAACAAGTTGGTGGTAGACAAAATCAAATCTTTTCTTTCTAAATTTAGTTACATACTAATGTCACTAATATTTTGAATACTGTATTAATGTTATTTCATTGCAATTTTCACAAAGTTTTCAAAGATACTAAGTTTTTATTTACACAATATACATACATTTAATTATTATCTTAGAGGACGAAATTGGCAATGTCAAGTAACACATTGATCGTTTGTTCATGCCAAAGTGAAATTCAATATAAATACGAAAGGAATTCCATTACAGTTCGTTCTTCATCTGTGTCAATGTTTCCTGTCTGGTCTTCCTTTATTACTTTTTTCTGTATCCATTACTTGAATTTAGGACAATATTTAAGTGTTATTGTTACATTGGTAAATTCACTAAAGTATCACGGGTACACATTAAAACTACGGTGATAAGTCTATACTTTATTAAAGGCTCACTATTCTAGTTTTACATTATCTAACTATTGATATTGTAAGATAATCACGTACATCTTACAGATATTTGTAATAACTATAAGTGTAAAATTGCTAATTTACTTTCTATTTTATATATTCTTTAGGGGCCAAGGCTTATGCTCGCTCTGATTATACAATTACGCAATGTTTCACTCTAACTTGAAATCTTTTATTTCGTACAAATACACCAACAAAACATTTCTATCAAATTTTGTTTATATTGTTGTTCACATAAAAATATTCAACTAGAGGGCTCCGTAACCTGCTCGCTACGCTCACCAAACGCCGCGGTGACTTGCGTTGAAGCAAATGCAAACAGGTTATTTTATATAAATAGACTACCATTAAATTCTAATATGTCTTATGTATTTTTAATTAGGATGTAATATAGTGGTTTCTTATTTTTAAATTCCTTAATGTATTAAGGGTTTATTAAGCTTTAAGCAATGTATAACAATCAACATTTTTTATAGGGGTTGTTACTACTTTTTCACCCCTTCCTTGTTCACGACAAAATGTAAATCTATGATACTTTTCCTATGTATGTTGTAAGAAATAAATGTACAAATTTTCAGCTTACTTACTTTAAGGAAAATATAACAACTAATTTGAATTGTTTTTGGAATTTTTATCACATGTTCACCCCTTAGCAGCACGCGACAAAATGCAAATCAAGTTTACTTTTTCTATGGTCCATCTAAGAAATAAATGTACAAAATTTCAACTCTCTAGCTTTAAGGAAAGTATAACAATTAATATTTATTGTTCTAGGGGTTGTTTCAATCCTTAAACCAAAATTAATTCTGGCCTATGTTACTCAGGGATAGTAACATAGCTTTTTATTAGTAATAGGGATAGCTTTTTATTAGTAAACTATTTTTTTCAGTAGTTCCAGAGATTACCCCCTACATACAAACAAACAAACAAAAGTGTTTGACCTTTTTATAATATTAGTATAGATACTATATTTGAGGGGCTTAAAATCAAAACTCGCTAAACCAAAAAAGTAGATTTTCGGGAAATTGCCAAAATCCTCCGTAGCCTTATGTTATGTTTGGTATAATTGTGGAAGCATTTACGAATGTGTACGTATATCCTCATTCATTTCCATCAGAAATACATAAACCTTTTCAAGCATTTTTTAAAGTTCTGCTGTAGTAGCGGTCATTTTGGATGTGTATCCCGTAAGAGCAATGCTAAATTTAAAACCATTTATTTCGTTTAATTTGTATTATACAATTGTTTGTAAGGTCTCATTTTAACCGCAGTCCCAATAAGAATCCGTTTTGCGTTTTACATTTTTTTTTTAAATCCCGTTCATTTGTCAAATTCACATTTTTAAGTTTTAACTTTTTTCCATACACAATACAAAATGTAAAATTAAAAGTGAAGCGCAAGCCGGATCCGCAATTTCTTAAAGAATATTCAGTTTTTTTATCAGCACTCAATTACCAAAGATGGATTTATAAAATGGTTTTAAATGAGGCAATTTCAAAGCGCTCAGCTGCAAGAAATTCCATTGTTTAGAGTGAAGCGCTGGAATCGCAGGTTGCTTTCACTTTTACTGGAGCAGACCCTTAATATATTAACATTTAAAACTTTGATTTGGTAAGTTCTGACACAACCTAAACGAGGAATACGAAAACTAGCTTCTGCTAGATCAACGATTACTATAGAATTAAATTAAAAACCGTATCATTATTAAGTTATAGTGCAGTCTTTTTCATCCATTATGTTTTCATTTTGCTTTACAGTTTTTATTGATGAAATTTAATCTAACTCATGTAATTTAAAATCATTGGCGAAATGGAGATTTGTTGTAATTTTTATGTTTATAAATTAATGTTAATGGACAAATGTCCGAATAAAAACAAATTCTCTTTTTATTGACAGACATAGACGTGTTGAAAAATTATTTCTATCAATAATATTAAATTCAACAAATTGTAAATTAGATAAGGAAAGCTTTTTTTAGCAAAGTTTTTATTTTATTTAAAATTGTGTTGAACAGATGTAAGTGACAAGTGATACATACTTGAATACATTCAAATAGAATATATTTTGGGATACTGAAAAATGAATTGCACTTTATACAAGCACGCAATATCACAATGCGGTTTATGTTATAATTTGTATATTTGTGTCTATACTATACAATTATTTTACTGACTTAAAATAGAGTAACACCAACCTTATAATTAGTTGATAAAATTGTGACGGGCTCAGGTTCCGGATTAGGATTTTAGGTGAGAACCAGAGCCTGTCACAAGTTATCTAGGTCTATCTTATCTATGACCAACGATCAAGTAGGCACTGCAGGCAGAATCCGTTAGCGTTGAGTGCTGTGTTACATTGCATTCTCTCCACCGACGTGCAGCCATTTACATACCATTTTAGAGAGATAAACGATTAATTAATTAATTAATATTGTGTTGTGTAATTGTGTGATGGCCGGCTAAGTAAATTAGCGAGTGGCTACCGTATCGCGGGGGCCGAATAGTCATGTAATAGTCGCGGGGTCTGATAAACTTATTTAGGGGAGTTATAGCGTATTTGGGCTGACAATGATCTAGTTAGTTAATTATGTGTTTGTGTCTAGTGCTTTAATGTTAAATAGTTATTTGTTCGGCATTTTAAGTGTAAGTCAAAGCTGGCTACCCGTGTTTGTGGTTGTTACAAGTACTTAACCTCATATTGAAATTGGCTTGTCGGTAGTTAACAAGGCCTCTAACCTAACCCGGGGATTAGATAATTTATATTACGGGGCGGGGTGAATTAAATAAAGGGCCCAGTATACGTTACAAAATTAAATAGTATAGTACTTTAAAAAAAAGTCAAAACATTTTTAAATAAGAAAATATTGCATGCTTATAGTCTGTAACTTTGCAGCTAAGGCTGGTCTTTGTATTTAATTCTTTTTCAAATATCCAGATCACACAATAGTTCAAATAATATGTTATTTCACCTAATACAAACATGAAACTCTAATATATAAATAAAATAAAACTGTTTGTCGTTAGAAAGAATTACCTGAACTTATAATTTAAAGTTAGAAGATTACTAATATTTTATTACTGGAAATATTACTTAAGCGAAAAACTCCAAAGGGGCTTAAATAAAATTATTATAAGATATTGATAATAATAGTTTCATCTGGTTCTATTTAATCAAGAGTCAATACTCGCCCAGCAGTAATTAAATTTATTTGTCTTCTTGCTTATCCGCCTTCCTTAGCTTTGTCTTCTTATCGCCTGACGTCTGAAGGAGTAGCAAACAAAGCTTCTGAAGATGGGGTCTACCCGAAACGCGTCAGGAGATAACAAGACAAAGCTAAGAAAGGCGGATAAGCAAGAAGACAAATGTTTCAAGCATCTCAGCAGAAATAATAATAACAAATGCAGTAATTAAATTTATATTTTGTAGAGAGTAAATGTACAGCCCAAATGTAATTTGTAGAATTTACAATAAATTCACTAAGACGTGTGAAGACATTTTCTTGATCTCAGAACAACCTTAGTTTAGCAATGCCAACTAAATTTAATGTATGCAAGCAAAACTGCCCTCCTACAAATAGGAAAATAGATTTGAGATGCAATTTCCTGAACCAACTGCTACTTCGCTTAAACGAGATTTTCTTCATACAATAAAAATGTGTTGCAAACTGCATCTTAAAATTAACTATACATTTCAAAAGGAACGACTTGTATAACGTATAAATTCTATTGTGTGATTTCCTCCTTCTAGAATGGAACTTCTATTCTTTTCAATACAACGGAAAATTATATTTAAAACAAAATGCAAATACATTTTTAATTAAATTGAATAGTTAAACGAAGAAAAACTCGACGATGACGATGATGCTGGTAGCTTCCAACAAAAAATTAATTCACAACTTATACTCTGACCTCAATATTCTGTAATTTAGTTTATGTAAATATTAACTATAGATTTAGTTTAGTTAAATAACTAAATTAAATTAACTTTAATTTAGTTTTATTTAAATATTGGCGGCATAGATTCAAAGAGCAAGAGTTTATATTTGAGGTTGACAAATATCTTGTGCAAACAGAAAATATTGAAAATATGATTATAATCGGAGATATGAATATCAACTTATTTGAGAAGTCAATAATTGTTGACGAATACAAAACGCTACTATCTACTTATGGGATGGAATCGCTGATAAACGTGATAACAAGACCCGAAAGTTCTTCTTGCCTTGATCATGTGATGGGGTTTAGGCGTGAAGGTGCGTGTGACTTAGATGCTGCTGTATCAGACCTGGATATAACAGACCATAGTCTTGTAGTTTTAGACTTGTCCAGTGGTAATAACATTCACTTTGATAACGGTGTGGAGAGGCCCAAGGTCGCGCGGACTGACTATTGTTTATTAAAGTCTATTGTTGCTGAAGTAGATTGGTCCGGATGTTTACGGGCAGTCCGATGTAAATAAAGCTTTCGATGTTTTTATTTCAAAATTAATAGACTGTGTAAAACAATCCGAGCAAAATATTTGATTAAATTACAATTTTAAAAGAAAACTCAAACCTTGGCTATCTACTGACCGTGAGAGTTAAGTATAGACACGGACAATTGCCTACTATTGCAGGCGCTTGCTAGGAACAACACGGCTCACTTCGAGCATAACTGATGTTTGTACATACGCTATGTTTTAATTATTCTTTATGATTTAGAAAATCTTAAAAGTAAAAATAAATTAGTACAGTAGAGTGACGATTATCCGAAAGCCGGTCTTTAAAGTACCATATTCATTTTAAATAAATTGGTATATATATAGAATGTACCAATTGTTTCGGATAATCGGCGCTCTACCGTAGTTGAAACAAGACTATAAAAACATTATTACAATTAAGCATATTATATTAAAAGTAAATAATTTATTTATAAAGTAATTAAACTATTTCAAATAAAGGAAGTATATTTTATAATCTAATTTATAATTTAAAACAGACAAGAAGATATTAGCGCTTTAAATAATAGAATGGTTACATTTTTCTTTTTTATGATTCATCGGGTTTTACAATAAAGAGCTGCTCTTTCTGTTGCTTTGGCTAGCGGAACACTTCATTCAGCACTTATCTTTAGCTTCTTTATAACATTCAATTACATTTATTATAATTTGTTTTTTTCCCGCTATGAAGAATTTTACCTTTTTTTCGACCAGTTCTTATTTTATAATAAATTATATACAAGGTGTAAATTACCTATAGCTTATTAATACAGTACCTATTATATTTACACTTAGAACATTCACTCACACTTTGAAATGTAACGTTCACAATAAAACTCGTACACAAATTATTTAATAAAACACACTTTCTCTAGAAGTAATACATTAATTACAATGATTTAAAACTTAATGATATTATACAGACTCCACTTTGTAAAAACAAAATACCATTCGCTGCACGAGATTGCACCAGATTGAATGACTAAATCTAAGCTAGTGTTCCTTGCGATTGGACAAACATAAACATGTCAAGAATATACAACGATCCTGTCATAACAAGAGACTCCGAGTATTGGATTTATGTTCCACGCCTTCAAAATCTTCGATACTAACGCTGAACACAGCATTGTCTGCCGGGCTGATCCACGTCTATACTTTTGGCGGGTTACACACCGGTGTCGCTGACACGATGTCGCTGACATTTTTCGTGCTAGTGACATGCCCCTCGAAGACCAACCTGTGTTATCTTATGGGGCTATACACACCGGTGTCGCGGACACGTTGTCAGCGACTCGTGTCACTAGCACATGTCTCTAGCGAACCAACTGGTCGGTGTTTGGACAGACATGTCTCTTGCCTCTTGGGTCCGCGCATGCGCAGAACGTTTTTCTAGTCAGTTGTAAAGTACGAATCTGTTTTGTTCGAGGTGAGTCGTGATAGCAAAATGCCGCTTCCTGATAATGAACAGACGAATAAAGAGTTTGTTGCAGCAGTAGAAGAGTTCCCAGTGCTGTACAACTATAATTTGAAGAATTACAGCAATCGTAATTACCAAGACAAGGAATGGCGGCAAGTGGCTTCAAAATTCAAGTGCCTATTGAACTTGTTTACATGACACAAAACAATTTTTACATATTATGGTCTAAAATACCGTGTAAAGATTATTAAATCGGATAGTTAATAACAGACTAATTCTAATTTTCTTAACCCTCTATCTGGCAAAGAGTACCTGTGGTACTCTTTTAAAGCGCCACCGGACTGGCAAAGAGTACCTCGGGTACTCTTTTAACAAGCATTTTTTAAATCAAAGTTTGCGCATCTAAGGTAATATTTAAATAAGTCATATTATATATCATTGCAGAGCATTCTAAAGATTAATTTGGTATATAGTTTATTACATTGTGATACATAATTAACACGTAAAAAGTATGCAAAGTCACGCAAGAAATGTTGGAAGTGAAGCAGACCTTAATTTTTTTCAAAGCCTTCTGCCTGATATAAAACATTTTTCACCCGCTAAAAAAGGCTTTTCAACCGTAAAGTCATTGAAATTATTCAATTATTGAAATTATTGAAGATGATTTGTCTACTCAATCAGCAAATCGTACACCGAGCCGCACTTCTTCCGCATCAACTCGTTCACCAGAGACAACTGGCCTACTCTTCCAGAATCAACATTTCATCCAGTGGTGAGACAGGAATTTTCTCCAACCCCTACTCAACATGGCAGCGTGGTAGCTATGAATGCTACTCCAACAACAACCAGTGACTACTTTACCAACAGCCAAGGGTGGAACTTTGATAATGTACATACAACCCCCTACAACTACATACAAACACCTACACCAAACATACCTACAACTTCTAAGTAAATTGCAGTCATTAATTGTTACAACACGTGTATTTATTTAGGAAATTGCTCAATACTTTTCATATTTACTTCCCAATATTAAATCTTTTAAGTTAGGCCAAAAGGGCTTAAGTAAGAAATTGTTAACGATACTGTTGAAAAAAAAACTGAATATTCTATACAAAATTTCGAATCCGGCTTGCAAATTATTTTTCATTATTAATGTTACATTGTGTTAGGAAAAAAATTCAAACTTTGTACTTACAAAATGTCAAATACATAATAAATCAAAAGCATTAAAAAAAACTAAATTACAAAACCGATGCGTATTGTGACTGTGCAAACAATTTTATGATAAAAAATAAACGAAATAAATGGTTTGAAATTTAACATTGCTCTTATGGGATAAAGATCCAAGATTTCCGCCACTACAGCAGACCCTTAAGCCCTTTTGCCCTAACTTCAAAGAAATACACTTCATATAATTAAATAAATGAAATATTTTTGAAACGTAACTTCTTATTAAACCAATTTACAATTTCTATTTTGTTTTTACATATTATTTAGGTTGCAGTGGTTTGTTGTAAATGGTTTGTTGTAAAGTTAAATTTTGTTTTTTCTTGCTGCTACTGTATAATATGTAGGCCTATTACTACACTCAAATATCTAATAAATAAATCTAATAAACACCAACAGCAACAACACAGCATCCTCCTCCGACGACGACATTTTCTAAAATAAGCTGACTCCTTCTCTTCCTTGTAATGTCAGCGACATGGTGTCAGCGACACCGGTGTGTAACCCGCCTTTTGCATGTCACTGGCATCATGCTAGTGACATCAGAAATGTCAGCGACATCGTGTCAGCGACACCGGTGTGTAACCCGCCTTTGTCTCACGGACAGTAACTATCTGTGTCAAAAAATTTCAACGCGAAAGAAATTGTACAAGAAAACGAAACTTCATCCAAATATATTAAAATTAATAATACATTATAAGTCCTATCGAAATAAGTTGCACATGGAAATTAAAAAGACAAAGCAAAATTATCATGAATGTTTATTTGAGAACTGTCAGGGAAATTCCAAAGCCGAATGGAAGATAATTAATGAAATTTCTGGGTAAAAATACCGCTTTGAAAATATTAGGCTTATAAGTGAAGATAAAGGTATATTCTCTGATTCTTTTGATGTAGCAAATTTGTTCAATGACTATTTTATTAGTGTAATGGGTGATATAAGGAAGGGTATAGTATGTGTGCCTTGTGTTTCTGAGCAGGATTGCGTCCGCACGGTCTCTCAGGCGGGTTCTACGTTCATTGAGCCAGTTGTCCCAACCGAAATTGAAAATATTATTTCATCTTTGACAAAATAATAAAGCTCCAGGAATAGATGGGATAAGTTCAATGGCGTTAAAAAGTGTTTCAAAGCATATCTCAAAAGTATTTACTTATCTATGCAATTTAAGCTTTCAATCAGGTAGATTAAAAAAGGCCGGGAAACTATAGTCCAATATCCTTGGTCTCAACCTTATCTAAAATGTTGAAAAAATGTATGAAAGCAAGAATCTTATCATACTTTTAAAAAATTGCTTCATTTAGTGAAAATCAGTACGGTTTTTTGGTTGGCAGCAACACTGAGACAGCTCTTCTTAATTTTATGTGCAGAGTTTTGGAGGGAATAGATAACGGGAAATGTGTGAGTAGTTAGTTTTTAGACATAACTAAAGCTTTTGACTGTCTTGACCATAGTTTACTCTTGGAAATATTATCAAATTGTGGAATTAGAGGTGTGGTCTATAATTGGTTCTCCAGTTACCTTACAGACAGGGAACAGTGTGTTCGTATTCAGGGTTGCCTTGGAAATGTAAGGAAAATAAAATATGGGGTCCTTCAAGGATCAGTGCTTGGACTTATGTTGTTTATAATTTATGTTAATAGTTTGTGTAAAGGTAGGCTGGCGGGTAGTATTTACGCATTTGCAGATGACACCGCATTGTGCTACATCAGAAACACAATACAAGAAGTGGAAACTGCCATGCAAGCTGATCTTAATGCTCTGAGGTGGTGGTTTTCCAAGCATTATATGGTTTTAAATACGGATAAAAGTTGTTTTATAAATTTTAATATGAGAGGAGAGTTTAAATTTACAGACCCTATGTTATATAAATGTATGGATTGTGTAGTCGGAAATTCGGTGTGCGTTTCTTGCATTGTAATAAAAAATACTGTCTTCGTGTAAGTATTTGGGAGTGGTTTTAGATGTCCGTTTAACGTGGAAAATGCACATTGCTAATTTAAAAGCTAAAATAAACAATATCTTACGTTTATTTTTTTACATAAAATATGTCGTCCAGGGAAGCTTTTTACGGAAAAGTTCCTTTAGTTTTTAAGTGAGTGTAGGAGTTTTGCCTACGGGTATCAGGTAGAAAGGATCCCCATCCGCGAATTCCTAATACTGCGGAGTTTTGCCTACGGTTGGGGATGGGCGCAAGAGGGGGAGGGGGAGAGAGAGCGATTCCTGTAGAGAAGAGAGACAAAGAGACTCTTCTAGCGATTATAAAAGAAAGAATTCTGCCAGGTACAAAAATTATCACTTTACAGGTACCGTATTATCACTTTATATAATTAGAATTAAAAAAAAACTAGAGGACTTACCTAAACTGTTTAGTCACAGTATTTTGCCGATAACAGTATGATTATAATATGTGTATAATTATAATATTTCGTCGTATTATAATTACGAGAAAGGTGGATGCTCTTTAATAATCACTACAAGAAACGGTGTCTCTCTCCCTCCCTCACACTCTCTTTCTCCCGCCCCACCGTAGGCAAATCTCCGCACCAAGAGGTTGCCGACGGCATCCCCCCCATCTACCTGACACCCTTAGGCAAAACTCCGGTTCCCTTTTTAAGGGGGCGCTACCCTGTCCGCCATATTGAATCTGATTCCCATAAGAGCAATGCTACAGAATAAGCCATTTTTTCCCGTTAATTCCTGGAATAAATTTAAAAATTTGGTTTCATTTTGAAGTACTGTCATATGCGGATGTTGATTGCCGAATACATTTTCAAAAACCGTGTTATTGTTTTCTTAAACGTATGATATAAATAGTAAAATATAGTAAACTTTATTAATTTTTTACTCAGTTGCAAAAAGAGAAATTGCAAAAAACCTTTAGCAATCAACACCCACAATCTATTTTACTTTAAGAAAAAAAATACAGCTTTCGTTTTTTGACAAAAACAACACAAAAATATGCTTAATAGTGAAGGTATGTTTTGGTTATTTAACATTGAAATTGGTACCAAACTTCGCCGTTTTGAATGTAGAGAGCCGAGCCTTAAGTTGCCTTCGATAATGCCGTAGCTAGCGAAACCTAGGTCGGTACGGTTCAATAAAGATTTGTGAAACATTACAAAAAGTTTTCATTTATTTAAATAAATAATATATTATAAAGTTTATGTAGTTTCAAATTTAACATTGTAGCCAACGGATTGGTAAATTTATAAATAAATAAATTACATATTTTTCTTTTTCGGTACGTCAACTAATCCTTTCCTTGATTTACAGATTACTACAATTTCGGACTTCGTGAGTCCATCTTTAGATCATATAAAGTATTTTAGTTTTCATTAAAATCGTTCCATATGGAGCTTGTCAATAAAACATGTCTCGACTGGCTATTTATTCTTATCTCGTTATCTAACTTTGATTAAAGGTGTTTTTTAAATATTATATCCGGGTGCAGACACAAAATTAACTAATGGTCTGATGGGTACGTTAGGTTTGTGAACTTTAGGTAGTCCTCTTAATGAGGGTCGTGGGGATTAATGTTTTTTGAATAACGTATTTCTTAGTCAGAAAGTAGTGTGTTACTATTATTTAAGGCTTTATTTATAGATTGATTGTATTCGAGTGTTGGTCTGCAGACAATTTGTGTATGTTATTATTTGCGAAGGATTCCTGTTAAATTCAAAAACACTCGACATGATGATCTTAAGAAAGCATTTCGTGTTCGAGGCAAACCACAGCCTAATTAATAGCCTAGACCTTATTGACAATATAAAAGCCACAAAAATTTTATCCAGCGACAAACTGGCCTCATTTGATATTGTAAATCTGACACTAATATTCCCATAAAGCAGACTCTGGACATCATAAGTGAAAACCTTAATACTAAATCTAACCTAACCCAAAAACACATAAACGAACTTCTTCATCTTCTTAACACAGTTTTACACCAAAACTACTTCAGCTTCAACAACGAATACTTTAATTAACACGATGGCTTGGCAATGGGCTCCCCCTTGTCAAATATCTTATCTGAAATATTTCTCAACTATATTGAAAACAAACATATATTTTCTGAGTCGAACCAATATATAAATAAATTAACATTTTACTACAGGTATGTGGATGATCATTACAACTTCTCAAAAACTACTTAAACGGTATACACCTTAATGTGAAATTCATACTGGGTATGGAAACTGGAAACACACTAAACTACCTGGACCTAACTATCAAAAAATGCTACAACCAACTATCATTCGGCATACACAGAAAAGTTACATCTACCGACCAGACGATACACGTATCCTCTCACCATCCTTATTATTCACAAAAAATGACAGCCTATAACAGCTTCATACACCGTCTCTTAACTGTACCATTGCAGCAAAAAGAATACAACCAAGAACTTAACATAATCAAACACATAGCCGTTGCTAACGGGTTTAAAAAGTTCAATCGTTGACAAACTTATAAAAAAAACACAAGAACAAGTCCCCAAAATTAAAGAATGAACAAAAAGTAAAGTATATATCATGCGAATTCGGCAATAAATTTAATTATACGTTAAAGAAAGAAATGAGGAAAAATAACATCAAAGTCACATTTAGAACCGGCAACAAACTCGATTCTAAACTAAAACCCCATAACCAAGACTTAAGAGACAAAACAGAAAAAACCGGAATATACAAAATGACTTGCGACGATTTAACAAATTTTTACATCGGCCAAAGGGGCGCCCCTTCCAAAAACGTTTCAAGGAACATTAACCATCAACAAAGGAAAAACTCAAGAAATCGAAATATGCTGAACACCTCATCGATACTTGCCACAGTTACTCAAACATCGACAGTAATATGGACATATTGCACATATGTAGTAAGGGACGATACATGAGTGCCTTGGAGGAGTTCGAAATTTACAAAGCGTTCAAACAACAACCTAATAATATACTAAATGAACAACTCTCGATCTAATTCAATACTCTATTCGACATCGTCATCAAAATGCAACAATAAGAACTGTTTAATCAAAGTTAGATAACGAGATAAGAATAAATAGCCAGTCGCGATCGGTTCGTTGGGGAGTCAAATATTTTAATTTTGTGATCGTGTGAACGTAAATGTGTGTAAAAGTGTTATGTTGTGTTATGTGTTGTTACGTATGTACTGTGTATGTTTTATTGACACGCTCCATATCAAACGATTTTAATAAAAACTAAAATAATTTATATGATCTGAAGATGGACTCACGAAGCCCGAAACTGCAGTAATCTGTAAATCAACGAAATGATTAGTTGAGGTACCGAAAAAAAGGTAATTTATTTATTTATGTAGTTCTAAGGCTATCAACAATGAATATGGCTCTATTGTAATTAAAATAACGACAGGACGAGAACTACTTTGTCGACAAGAAAAATCATGTGCACTGTGTTCTGGGACAGAAAGGACATTCTGCTTGTTGATTTTCTACCCTGCGGAACAATTTGGGAAACACTGAGAAAACTTCGGCTTGCGATTCAGAACAAAAGACGTGGAAAGCTTAGTGAAGGCATTGTGTTGATCCATGACAACGCACGTCCCCATTCAGCTGGTGCCACTCAAAACCTTATTCAAGAATTTGGTTGGGAGCAATTTGACCATCCGCCGTACAGCCCTGATCTGGCTGGCACCTTCTGATTTCGACTTGAAGCGTAATTTCGGAGGGCGCCGCTTTGTCAGCGATGACGCTGAAGACGGTGTTTGGCAATGGCTCTCGTCAATGGGGGCATCTTTCTATGAAGAGGGTATAGAAAAGTTGGTTCCTCACTATGACAAATGTCTAAACTATTTTGGAAACTATGTAGAATAATAGTTTAAGATTTCCTCTTTCTTGTAGAAATAAATTTTGTTGAAAAATAAAATTGCCTGTATGTTTTTTCCCAAAACGGTACTTCCTTTCTGGACAAGCCTCGTATATTCATAGTATAATCTTGTATTTAGGGACAGAATTGGGTTCAAGACATATAATGTTAAAGGTGCAAAATTTTTAAAACAGATAAACATTTTTGACGACAGTTGATTTAACATTGTACGTGTGAAATAAAATAAAATGTTCGTGTAATTTCCATCTCATGTAAAAGGAATGTCCATTATACATTTGGTTTAAATGTAACATTTATCCTTATCTAATGCAATCAATACTATAATGCTTTATAACATTATTTCTTTTAGAGGTTTTTACTTTGAACATAAATCAATATGTTTGTTTAAAAAATATGTTTAATATGGGTTTTTAAATTAGGTTACTTTCTCTTTTAAATTAATTGCACTTACATATTTATTTAGTTACTACTAATATGATGCTAAAATAAAAAACCTACGGTATACACATTTTCTGTTGGTTGGGTTCAGAAATCACAAATAAAAGTTTTAAAGAACTTACAAAGGAGATTTCTAAAGTTATCATATCAGTGCTAACACATTTTATTTCACCAAAAATAATTCCTCTATCTCCAAAGACCTAACTGTAACCAATTAAAAAAAAAAAAAAAAAACAATCCAACACATTTGAAAAAATTAACTTATCTTAAGGCGTTAATTTCCAACAGCTGATACATTTGTTTTTATTTCCAATAACTGATAAATTTGTTTTTATTTACAATTAATTGTTAACTTTTTATATATTGAAATAATTTCAATAAGGAAATTTCTGAAACTTCAGGAACTTATATCTCAGGAACCACTTGACTTATATACTTGAAACTTCGGTTTTAGCAGTTTCTCACTAAGGTCTATGATTGTGTAAAATTTCAAGAACCTAGCGTATATAGTTTTCGAGTTGAAAAATCAAACGGACAGACTTAGCGTTTTATTAATATAATACTCTGAAAAGTTGTTATTATGGTTTCTCTTTTACTGTATATTAGTTTTTATAAAATAGGGACAATTTTTCAATATATGAGTTGTTTCTTTATTTCCGATTTTAAAAGATTAAATTAATATAAACGTATTTAGTGTTTGATAATTTAACCACAATTAAACTGTAACAAAACACCTACTCTTGAACTCGATACATTTATTGAATAATACTTATAATAAGTTATTTATCAACAATGAAGCAGTTTATTTATTTAACACGTTTAAATATTTCACCTGTATGAATGAATGTAAACCTGAATTTATAAAAAAAAAGTCTTTCTCGGGTAATAAAAGAGACTGATCATTATGAAATCAAAAATCTAAACTATTTACATTGAAGTTATTGTAAAGGCTAATGTGAAGCTTAAAACTGGAAGTAAACTGAATTATAGGTTAAATAGTTCTTATTACCTGAGTGTTAGGGTTAGTTTAGTTCCATCCCCTAATGGCGTATTATGAGCTAGGCTAAATGCAATAATAAATATTAACCAATAATGAAGTAATAGCGAAGTAGTGTTAGATTAAAGATTAAAATGTAAAAGAAAACACCTTGTAAATAAACGTTTGTTTAAACGTTGAAATTTACAATTTATCATCCCAAGTAAATAAATCATCAGTATTCTCAAATTTTGTAAAATTATATTTGAAATATTATCAAATCTCAGTTGGTCTTTATTAATATATGAAATTTAAATGTAAATTTCGAAACATAATTTTCATTGTCATAAAAATGTTCTGTCATTTTTTCATATATACTTAAATGTCATTTGATTTAGGATCATAAAATATTTAAGTT
>JAGFPH010002362.1:175012-185523 GCA_018207615.1 Philaenus spumarius | reverse complement strand
CTCTCCCAATAAGAAGTGCTATGTAGTATATTCGCGTTGCGTACATACATATATATATATATATATATAATACATACTATATCTCGAGTGGTAACGGTCGCGAATTCAATGCTTTTTCCCCAAGCAAAAAGTGCCCAACGCCGCTAAAGAAGTTTTCACTTCAAAAAAGTCGAATTTCCAGTGGAACAAAATATTGCATTGGATCGGCGTTCTATTAGGTTATCCAAATACAATGCTAATATTATTGTCATAGGCCTATTTAGAGTTATGTAGAAATAGAAAAGGATGAAAATACAACTGTATTTAATTTTGTTTAGAAGCAATAAATAAATAAATATATGTATATATATAGATTCATTCATAAAAATCCCTAATTTATTTATAGTATCGTCTCCAAAATGTTCTGAAACGGATAGAAACAAAGTTTTACCCTCCTCCGACCAACCGTTTTCAAGTTGGGTCGAGTGTAATAATAGCTCTTTTTCTTAAAAAATTCGGCTATAAAATGTTACACTTATTGTTTTTATATATAATTATATTTATTTTTAATTTAGTAAAGGTATATTATGCATTTTTTTTATAAACAAATTTGTAGGTCTATGATTGTTACAAGTTAAGGTAATAATATGACAGATTTTACGTTTTATAACATTTCAGACGTTTAATCTCAGAATAAATACACCAATTTATAGCATTGATTAATTTTCTATAATTACAGGTTATAGCTTAACTTTTGTTAAACCTTTGATTATACATTATACGAATGTCCATAATCAAAGGTTAAACTATCAATAATTCAAAATAATTATTATGATCAAACAAATTTTAGTTTTTTAACAGTTATGTTGGCAAGGGCAAGGGTTATAAAATAGATAATATTAAGCTTTTAGATGATGTTCTCTTTGATGTTTCAATCTGTGTTGAGTTAGGTAATAACTGTTTTTCTTATTTCTGTGTTCTGTGGTGTTATTTTTGGGTAAATTCGTAAATTGGGTTTGAGTTTGAATTGAAAATGGCGTCTGCTACGTTTAGTAGAGGAATTTTGAAAATTCGGTATCCCTACACCTTTTGCTTACAATCTAGCTTGAGGACCCGTTTGATCACATATGCTAATAAGTATTCTACTAAAGTTAATAGCAGTTCTAAACCTAAAAGAAGTTCTTTATTTTTAGGAATAGTTGGGTTAAGTGCAGGTGCAGTTGTTGGTGCAGGTTATTCATATTTTGCAAATCAACAAACTCTACCTATTATGAACGATGGTGTCGGCACTACTGGTACGATCTTAAAAAGTTTGCCGGATATTGCAATTTCTCGCAAAGTAAGTTAAATTGATTGACACTACAATAACTCTGAATTTAACCGGTTTCATGATTGTTGGCTTAATGGAAAGGTTAGGTTAGTTTTAGAGAGACGAAAATATAATTTATATTGTTATTTGCAAGTGTCAAGGTCTTATGAAAATTACAGAGATAATAATATACTTTGGTTTCTTCTTATAATTTTGGTAAATGATTAGACCTAGGGGACATGAGATAGGCTAGGTTTCTTCGAAGAATTCACAGTTTAATGTTGGTGAGGGCGACTATTTTCAGAAACTAGACACTTTACAGCGTCTATTGATAAAAGTTAATAAGATCTTGGTTCAAATTTCCTATATTAGTGCCTTAAATAGTTTATATTAACTAGTTATATAATATAGTGCCTACGGCGCAAGTTTACTATTCGACCCTAGGCTAACCTATGGCAACAGAAATGCAAGAATAATACAAAAAAAAAACCTAAAAGGTTCTAACCTGTAGTGTTTATTCACAGTATGTTTACCTGTATTCAACATTTAACAGTAAAATGTAAAACAATATCGTTGTTTGCAAAAATATTAGGCTAGGGTCGAATAGTAAACTTATACCGAGGCTACATCCACGCAGTGAACTTTTAGAATACCACTAATAGTTCAAATAGCAACAGCTGAAGAACTTTTTTTACTAAAAAGTATGAAGTCCTACACCACCTTATATATGTTTACAAACTGATGGCTAGAGACTGTAAGTTTAGTTCACGTTTTTTAGGTTGCAACCCAGCCATGATAAAAGAAGTAGGCCGAGTGGTATTCGAAAATTTGGACCATCTACTCTCTTCTCTACCCTTGGCTACTTTTTGGTCTATTTCACTTCATATTCTCAATGCGCTTAGTAAACCTTAGATAACGTGGCTAGGCCTAGTGGGACGCGGCATTTTTGATGAAAATTTATATTTCCCACTTTTTTTAAATAGGCTACTATAAGTTTATGCCTCTTGAAAATATATAGTAATTACAGTACTATAAGTGCAAATGTACAGTACTATAAGTGTGTATGTATACCAGACTTCACACTTTGCTTTTAAGTCTGTGTTACAAATATAGCTATTGTCTTTGACCACATAAAACATGTACGGTACATAGTTAAAACCTTTTTCTAACATTGTATTACTGTAAGACTAATTGGGTACAAATCAGCAATATTTTCAGCAAAGGTTTATTATATAGGCCTGATTATCACCATATTGGAGAACTTTGCTTTAGTTGAACTCCTACATAGCTTAGCTAACAATGAACAAATAAATAATATGAATCTTTGATGTTAATACTTTCAAGTGATTGCTTTGTTACTAATCTGAAACTATTATCATTTTTTTCCAGATTACTAATCCAACAGACAGCAGTGGCTTACAGCTGGTCTTATTTCAGTATCCAACTTGTCCGTTTTGTTGCAAAGTAAGAGCATTTCTAGACTATTATGGCATCTCATATGATGTTGTTGAAGTTAACCCTGTTTTAAGGCAACAAATTAAATGGTCAGAGTATAAGAAAGTACCTATATTATTAGCAAAAGTGGATGGTGGTTTCCAAGTAAGTACATTCAGCCTATGTATATAAAACTAGGTTAAGTCAGAAACTGATCATTGTACTAAATGTCTTGGGAATTTATTTATGTTAGATCACATGTTTAAAATTCAGGAGTTTATTCGTAAGTGAAGCTGTTAGTTGTTTGTTATAATCAGTATTAGAACTAATATTATTATTTATTCATTTTTTACTAATTTTTTGAGCAAAAGAAGACCAGGGATAATTACAAACCACCACTTACATTAATAGTGAGTTGCAATAATCGCCAATTGTGACAACAGTGTTTTTTATGATTATAAAGGATTGGTTTTTTTTTATTATTTAGTTAATGTTATTAATAAACCAAGGGTTGACATGCAAGGAAACCTTCAACGAGGAGTGCACCTTAAGGCAATATAATCTAATCTAGTAGTATTAAAATATTTTATGTATGTAAAAGTGATCACAATTAAAATTTAGCAAAATCATAAATTATATTTTATAATTTTAAAGAAGTCAACATTTTTGCTCGGAGTTGCTTAGGCCTACCATTCCATTTTAAGTCTTTCCAAAATACAAATATATAGGCTTATATATTTAAGGAAAAAAACTACTGTTTCCTGTGTTTACGTTTTTCTAAATCAAGGTTAGTTTATTCCTATAGGAGGTTGCCTCAGACGACTGCACACATGCGTTGCGCACTACGTCACCCGCATACTTCTGTCTCTGCTATGACGCTGCAACAGGCTAGTCTGCCATTTCAGTGTTTGGTTTTTCGTCGTGCACAGTGGTCTTTGTGTCGTTCAAGTGAAATCTTGGTTGTTTAAATTGTTTACTTATTTATAGTTTGGCAGCTTATAAAATGCCTGGAACTAGATGAACCGTTGCAGTATGCAATAATTGTATTGTAAAAAATCGATTATCATCATGGGAGGGCAAAATAGTGTATCACCATGAAAAATAGCGTTTCGGAGTTCCTCCATTATCGAGACCTATTTCAGTACTGAAACTCCGAAAAGCGTCGACAAACTTAAGTGAAAGTGTTACATTAGGATTGGCAGAAAATTGTACTAAAACTTATTTAATGAATTAATTGTTTTAGTCGCTGAGATCTTAAAGCAAAATTATTTTCAGTTCAATGGAGAATTTTTTAACCAAAATTATGGACTTGCGATGGGCTCGCCTTTATCGTGTATTATGGCTGAAATATTCTTAAATAACATGGAAAATAGGTACATATGTTCCTTGGACAACAAATATCATAATGTCATCATTTTGTACAATGGTAGTAATAGACAATTGACCCTTCTCCACAATTATCTGAACGGATTGCATCCTAAATTAAAGTTCACCCTTGAAATTGAAGTTAACAAAAACTTAACCTTTTGAGCTCCATAGGCAAACATCAGTCAGACATCGCTAATTTGCCATTGCGCTCCCTGGTTTATTCCGAACTAAATGATTTATAATAAGTTATATTTACTATTTATAGTAGTTTTTTGGCGAATTTACAAAAATACTTCTTCAAACAGTAATATTTTTATTGGATCTGGTGGAGCAGCCAAGTGTTAAATAAATAGAGTGCAAAAGGTTAAACTATCTTGATATCGGTATTTCTAAGATTTCCGACCAGTTTTCATTCTAGATTTACAGAAAAGCTACCACAACTGATCAAACAATACACAGCAGTTCTCATTACCCCATGCAAAATAAATTTGTAGCTTATCACAGTTTTGTACATAGGCTTTTGTCATTTCCTCTTTCTAAGAATGATTTTGTCCATGAAGTTTTAACACTTAAACATGTAGCGGTGTCGAATGGTTATGAGAGTTCCATCACTGATAACTTGGTCCACAAAAACAAAAGAAATATTAAAAACACAACTATGGGAAAATAACAACGTGAAGAAAAAGTTTACTTCGACGGAGTTTGGTTATTTTCTGAACCACACCTTGGAAAATGAATTAGCCAAAAACAATGTTACCTTAGCCTACAGTGCAAATAATAAATTAGGGAACAAATTACAGTCGATTGTCCACAACAAAGACTTTAGTAGACACACTGGTGTCTATAAATTAAAAATATATGGTGTTTGTAATTTTAAAATATGGTGTCTATACAACTTTCACTTAAAATTAACTATCTTCAAATGCTTACCTATTGCTTAATAGTACAAATATGTAAAGAAGCAAAATAAAATCAAGCTATTAGTTTTATTCAAGCTTAATTTAATTAACTTATGCAAAGCAAAATGATACGCAAAGCTATGGATTAAAAAGTTATGCTCATACATAAGTCTGTACGTACGAACGCTCGTACACTCGCTTTTATAGGAGTTGATTTTTTACTATGCCGAATCTACAACAACAGAGAAGAAAAATAGGTCTGAAATTGATGATATGAAAGTCCAAAAAATACAAAAAGATACGTTCTTAGTTTACAGATTAGTGTACAGTAATTTTTTAGTGTAGCCTACAGTTCAAATTTGTTGTTGATTTGGAAAATGTAAAATTTTTCAATAAATTGTATTATTCACAATTTAGTGTATTTTTATTACTGTATCCTAGATCTTTGAGTGTTGTGAATAAAATAATGGTTTCCTAGCGCAATTCTTGCAAAATTAATAATATTAATATTAAATGAAATAATATTAATACGAATATGAAATAAATATTCGCATTAAATAAATTGCAAAAGATTATAAATACTGCAGAAAACAGTATGCTTTATGACCTGACTAAAATTTGATGATAATCGGACCAGTCGTTTTAATGCAATACATTTTCAAAGACAAGCAATGCCTATAGAAAACCCACAAATACTGGCTCTTTTTGGGTTCAACTAAAATTAACTTATCGATAAATAATTAAAAATTATCTTGACATATAGCCTATGGGTAAACAAAGGATTAAACACTGAACATTTTTATGTAATTTTCATTTTGATATGTGTATTGGTTGCGTCCCAGTGAACACTTAAACTCGGGTATCTAAACTTTTTGACCCGAGAGTAAGCGTATGGTACTATGGTAGTGGGGATGACGGGGGTTCAGGAGGTATGCGTGTGATGTCACAACTTGGCCGGCTGTTGTCTGCACAGGTCTTACAAGAGTGAGGCAACCTCCTATACACTAACCTTTGTTCTAAATAGGCCTTTAGAAAATTTATTTATAGAGTCATTCCATCTCAAATCACCCAATAAAAAATCAATTAGACACCCACCTCTTTGGATTTTGATGAAACTTGGCACAACTTTTACAATTGCTATCCTAATAAAAAATACCAAATTTTGTTGCTCTATCTCTTGTACTTTTTTTTATATTAATTTTTTAACTTTTTAAATTTTATGCGTTTTCAAGCCTTGGAAATCGCGTTTTGCAATGTTACTGACAGCTTAAAAAATTTGTATCTTAAAAACTATTTGAGATTTCACCATGAAATTTTGCAGGGAATTCAAGTATTATATCCACAATATGGAAAAAATGCATTTACTGATTTATCTCAACCCCTATAAATACTAAAAATATTTTAATCTGGAATTTTTATTTTTGTAAAAAATGTGGACGGTTTTTACTAAAATTGCAATATCTCAAGTCTCAGAACTGGTAGAATGTTCAATTTTTTTTTTGTATATTCCTATATAAATATGCTAACAGACAAACATAAAAGATAGATGGCTTTTTTACATGTTTAATTTTTATCTATTATTATTATTGAATCATAAAATAACAAACTAATCTAATGAGATACACTGTTGAAAATATTTGATTTTGTTCAAAACAAGTGTTTTGAAATTTTATTTACCTACTAAATACTATCATTATTTATTTCTTGAATCTATTAGGCCTAACTGTAACAAAAGAAGTGAAGAGAAAAATTTCTAAAGCACTAGATTACGACGTAGAAGTTTCAGAAGAAGACGATAGTAATGTTGTTAAGAAAGCAGAAGATTTTGATAAGATCATAGCTCTGTTAAAAGAAAAAATTTTGTCTGTTGGAAGATCACAAAAGGTCAAAATTTTGACTTTGGTTCCAGAATCTTGGAGCCAGAAAAAAGTAGTTCAGGAATTTCAAGTGAGTGAGTACATGGTAAGGCAGGCTAGAAAACTTAAACGAGAAAAGGGCATCTTAGCCATTCCTGAACCTAAAAAAGGAAAATCACTTTCAGAAAATACAGTTGAATTTGTGACAGGTTTTTACCAAAATGATGAAAACTCAAAAGAGTTTTACCCGGGGCAAAAGATAAAGTTAGTATAAAAAAAATGTTTACATGCAAAAAAGACTTATTCTTGGTAATTTAAGAGAGTTATATTCCTGTTTCAAATGGGAATATCCTGATTTGAAAGTAGGATTTTCTAAATTTTGTAGTCTGAGGCCCAAGTGGTGTGTCCTTGCTGGGTCTGCAGGTACCCACACTGTATGTGTATGCAGCATACATCAGAATGTGAAACTGTTAATTGATGCTATCAAAACTGAAGAAAACTATAAAGATATAATGAAGATGCTTGTATGCAACATTGAAAGCAGCGCCTGCATGACACGTCGTTGTGATAACTATCCATCCAATGATGCACTGACTGAGTATTTAACTAACAAATTGAGTGAAGATTATGACTTAGAAGAGGAAATCATTATAAGCCAATGGGTAAATATTGATAGGTGTGAAATGGTAAAACAGTAAATTAGTGTAGAAGACTTCATTACAGGTATTAAATCAGTAGAAAACTTAATACCACATTCTTTTATTGCAAAATCGCAATCAGATCTAAAACGTTTAAGAAATTGAAAGAAGATCCACCATTGAACACGGCAATTGCAGTAATGGATTTTAGTAAAAATTATTCATTCACCATCCAAACTGAAATTCAAAGTTATCACTGGAACAGAAGTGGATGTACACTTCATCCAGTGGGTGTTTACTTAAAAAAGGGGTCTGATGTTTTGATTTCCAATCATTGCTTCATTAGTGATGATCTTCAACACGACACGTGTTTTGTCAACTATGTTCAAAGAGAAATTACAAAGTGGCTGAAAGAAAATCATCCAGAGATAAACAAAGTTCACTATTTTACTGACGGTTGTGCTGGTCAGTACAAAAATAGGAACAGTTTTAAAAACCTAACAGAGCATTATAAAGACTTTGACCTGAAAGCTGAACATTCATTTTTTGCCACAAATCATGGCAAATCAATATGTGATGGCCTGAGCGGAACTGTAAAGAGAATTTTAAGAAAAGCCAGCCTTCAACTATCAGATGAAAATTAAATCAATACAGCAACTGCAGTTTATGATTTCTGTAAAACAAAAATTGAATAAATTAACTTTCACTTTATTGACACGAAAAATGCTCAAGCCTTCAGGTTAGAGTTAGCGATACGATTTTCAACAACCAAGACCATTCCAGGTACTCGAAGTTTTCATTATTTTAAACCTCTAAGTACTATAATGAAATTGAAATCAAGAGGACTACTGATAGCCCGAATCCTGCTCTAATCTTTTCTTTTCTAACTACTCCTGGTTGGGTCTGCATTCAATCATCTTCAAATGATTATGTGGCTGCAAATTATGAAGGAAAATGGTATTTTGGACTTGTAAAAACTGTATTTAATGAAGAAGAAGATGCTGAAATTATCTTCCTTCACCCTCCAGGCCCTGCTACCAGCTTTTATTGGCCCCAAAGAGAAGACTTGTGCATAGTGCCTTTAGAGCACATCATCAGTATAGTTGAAGCACCACAATCAAGTAGCACCGGAAGAATGTACTATTTAAAAAAAGAGTGTATCAGAAAAAACAGAAGATTGTTGAATGAAGTGGAAAAAGTATATCAAGCAGCAATAATATAGGCCTACATGCAAAAGACATATAAAATCATGAACTTAGTTTGTATACTGTCACACATTTAATGTAAGTAAAACATTAATTTATTATTTTTGTTTATATTCTTCTGTTTTTAGTAGAAATTGAACATGTCAAAAAGCCATCTTTTTTTATGTTTGTCTGTTAGCATATTTATCTAGGAGTATACACAATAAATTTAAACATTCTACCAGGTCTGAGACTTGAGATATTGCAATTTTAGTAAAAACCGACCACGTTTTTACAAAAAAAAAAAATTCAGATTAAAGTATATTTAGCATTTATAGGGGTAAAGATAGATCAGTAAATGCATTTTTACCATCTTGTGGGTATAATACTTGAATTTCCTGCAAAATTTCATGGTGATATCTCAAATAGTTTTTAAGATACAAATTTTTTAAGCTGTCAGTAACATTGCCAGACACGATTTCCGAGGCTTGAAAACGCATAAAATTTAAAAAGTAAAAAATTTATATAAAAAAATGTACAAGAGATAGAGCAACAAAATTTGGTATTTTTTATTAGGATAGCAATTGTAAAAGTTATGCCAAGTTTCATCAAAATCCAAAGAGGTGGGTGTCATGACCTGGTTGATTTGACATGGAATGACCCTATATTTATTTATATAAATAAAATAAATTATTTATATTTTTTGTTAATAAAAACAGGCTAGACTGGAGAATTATTAGTTAGAGTTCTGTGTATTATACAAACTTAGGCCTAACTCTTGTTACTACCAACCAAATCATTGTTAAAAACATGAAATTTTCTTGTAAATTTTTGTAGAAATTTTAAAATCTTTATGGTTTTTCATAAATTTAAAATACAATAATTTTGTTTTCCCCTGGATTTTCATAGCTACCTTCGTTCAGCTACAAATATGTAAAAAGTAAATTTAGTTTCTCTACAAAATACTCTTACATATGCTTACTAAATACTAATTATACTTCCTACACAAATACTCATTGACACCTTATACTGCAGATTGTAATAACAGTTATATTAGGCAGTCGTAAACACTTTGGTTTGTACTTCAATTTCAATGGTCTTTTTGGCTGAATACATTTCTGTTTTTAAACTAACTGTGCTGCTCAATGCTTCCGTTATTTTCAAAATGAAGCTCACAGGGCAAGTTGGAGTGGGACAGATTATCAAGTGCCCTAAAATCTTTGAGTTATATAACTAACAAAATTCAACTTTATGATGCCTAAAATGAAACTATATTCAGAATACTATTGGGATGAAGTAACTTATATGTTTTAAATCTTGATACATTCTTTTCATTTAAATTAATTATTATATTAACCTTCGGGCGGGCACCATTTTGCCCGCCTTTTCACTAAAAATGATTTTACATAGACAAAGGCAATTCTCAGCGTAACGGAGCGCACAGGTAGGCCTATTCTCTAATTACAACATAAGACACCAGATGGCAGGCAGAAGCTATCCCAGAGTCACAAACAACGCTCAGAATCGGATGCGTTCGGAAATATTGGAACATTCCGAGTACTTTAATAATCGGAATCCCAGAGACTTTTATTCTAGAATCTCCCAACTTAAACTAGATGCACTTAATCTCTCAATGGTGTACAGATGCACTTACAGGCTAATAAAGTGATATTATTTGAAGACAGCCAAAATGAGGCCCTGCTCCCGCCGGTGTGAGCCCAGATGGCATGTCTGCTTGAAGGTTAATAGCAAATTTAGTTAATTTTTCTTATACCTAGGTACAATTTTTATTGTATTTCTCACACACACCTACTCAGTATTCTATTTAATTCAGGAGTTCTAAC
>JAGFPH010002362.1:142184-170012 GCA_018207615.1 Philaenus spumarius | reverse complement strand
GAGGAGTTCTACTCACAAAATAACCCCTAGCAAATTAATTATGTATATAGATATAGATTATGTTCTATAAATAGTAAGCACTGGAAAAAAACAGAATCAAAATAAATTGTATGAACTATTAATAATTATAAGTGTGGAAAGTTCTAGGATAATACCCTGTATATAAATTCTGACCAAGTTATGCAATTAGAAACACCGAAGCCCCAACCACAAGTTCGTTGAATAAAACTACAAAAATAAACTGAAACACATGAGGTTAGCTTTAAGTAGTTTAGATTTAGAACCCTCCGATGATAGTAACTTGGTTACCGAAATGTAGCCTACATCAGGGAACTAGAATAACTATATTAATAAATGTGTTTCAGTTTATTTGAGTAGTTCTATTCAACGAACTTGTGGTTGGGGCTTCGGTGTTTCTAATTGTTTAAATTCACCACAGTACTCAGTGAACATCAATCAAGTTATGCATGTTTTTTGTTTTTTTTTTGTCAATGAATGTTAATAAATCAACAAGGAAACAAAATTAAAGTGGGAGTGATTATCATAAAACTGACAATTAAAAAAAAAATGTTTTTTACAGATTACTAAAAAAAAAGCAGCTTTTTTTCTGCTTTTTTGTTTGTTTTAGCAGAAAGTAAAATCATGTAATTCATGGGTTTTTTTCTCTTTTGTTTCAGCAAATGAATGACAGTTCAATGATAGTATCTGCTATTACATCTTATTTATTTGACAAAAGTGCGAGTTTAAAAGATGTAGTCAAGTGTTTCCCTAGTATATCCTATAATGATGATAAAGGTGTTAAAAAAAGTGAAATAATGAATAGATATTTTCTGATGTATCAAGGAGACATTAACGATAACAGAACAAAAGAAGAGGTTTTGTAAGTAAAATAATAAAGTTGTTATATTTTTATTTATTTCAAGTCAACTTGAATCCAAAGTTTGTGAATAAGTTATGTACATTTAGATGAAAATATAATCATCATCCTCAGAGTAGTGCAGGAACCAAAGGACTGATTTCCATTGAAAATGTCATTCTCACACCATGAATGGTTTCTACTGCGAATCCTGTAATACCTCGTCAGTTTTCAGCAATAACTCGATTGAAATGAACGTTAATGTTGCAGTTTCGTGCCTAGTTTTCAAAGCTAAGATTTGAATCACAGCTTGTGAAGACATTCTTGCTTCTGAACGACTAAAATAAGTTCTTCTTAAATTTTATCGTTCTATACCATTATTATTATTTATCCTAAAATGAGTAACGAAATATACACAAAGAGTAACATCATCAGCCCTCAGCTGTTAACGATATTTGAGAAAACAAGACCTTTGTGCTAATGGTATTTGTACGGCACATTAAATGAAAAATAAAACTTTCTTGAACAATGACTAGTGCTGTCAATATATTATTGCATGGAACTTTCAATAGAAATTTGCCTTAACTCTAATTTGGCATGCATTGACGCATGCAACATTGGTTTGCATCTAACGCTTATATTTCTTTACTTTTGCTGTTCTCTGTTCATGAATGCTTTAATATTGTAGCATTCTTAATCTTAACTGATTTTGAAAATAATTTAACAAAAAGTACACTTGCTCGTCACCTTCTTTTCCAGTATGTTATCTCGGTGCAAGTCCTGCGTACATTGTTCCTACTTAGCATAGGAAGGCACATCAAGGGAAGCTCTTAACTAGGGCTATCTACAGATAGACATAAACTTGTGTTTTATTTACAGGGTATTTCAAAAAAGGAAAACATTGTTTATCCGTTTTTTTTTAAGAAACAGTAGTATAAAAAAAGGAAGAAACAGAAATGTCAGTATTAATACAAAATTATCATAATGCTTGTAACATCTGTTAAATGAAGTTAAAAGCCAAATGTTGACAGCACTATCAGAATCGGAATAATCTAGGGTTACTTTATAATTCACATTAACAACACATATGTGACCATAAAAGTGTTTGATTAAAAATATTAGGCTAACACTTGGCCACAGATACAAAGAAATTCAAACTATGATTCTAATGCCTGTTAAATCCAAGAAGTAACTTATTATGTTAGCCACAAGTTTCCAAAGGTCAAATTAGCCATGGCCTTCATAAGTCTAGCGACCAAACCAACTTTCACTTAGAGACTACGCATGACTTCATAAATTGTTAAATTTTCCCTAATCTTAAATAACGGAAATTAATTAAAATTTTGGTTCATAGTGCATGGAAAGTACTTACCAATGAACACTGAAACAGAACACTGAACAGTGGGTGTATGAAATGATATTCAGCTAGACATGATTATGATAATTTAATTAGATGTATTAAAGATTTTAACTTTCTTAAAACAATGATACAAAATTGTAAATAAATGACTCATTAATTTGAAAAATACAGACAAATATTTTCTAAAAAGATTAAATTATAATACTTGCTGTTTGTCCGTTGATGAAATTAAGATTAATTGTTCACTTTAGGTAGCACTTATGATCGTCGACCCTACCCAAGCCATGAGACATCTTAGTTTTTGTTGATTTTTGTATTTTTAAAAAACAATCATCAAAGAAAATTACTTGTTTAATATTTTTCATCACTTGAAATGTAAATTTTGTACGCTGTTGTAACTGCGTGTGAGAACTGTGTAGTAACAAACTATTGCACAATCTTTATCAATGGTGGGGGTTGATTTTCCATGTATATTTTTTAATTTTTGCAGGGAAAGTGCTATTTTCTTTTTATCTCTCCTGGTACAACACAACTGCTGCCATTAACTGTTTATTCAACATATAATTTAAACACTGACCTACTATAAAGCAGATTATAAATGTTTTCATTTTTAAAACTTTTTTAATTGTATATTATTTTGTCTGCTTAAAATTTCTATTATTTAATGTAACAGTATACAGTTATACAGTGTGATTCAGAAAGAAACGGAAAAACTTTCAGGACATGTTCTACTAGTGAAAATAAAGAAAACGTTCCTATAAACATAGGTTCTGAAATGCTCCGTTTTCCAGATATCCGCCATTTTGCTTTTTTTACAAAATAATTCATATCTAGAGAAATGTTTGACTGATTAAGTTCAAACTTGGCATGAAGTTTAATCTAACAATGATCAATCTTAAGAAAAATAATCAATTCTAAAAACCTAAATTACTAAAAAACCGTTCATTTAAAAAAAAAAAAAAAAAAAAAATGTGAAGACACCTTTTTTGTAGTCCTTTTGATTCCTTATCCAATGATGTAACTGTCAAAACAATCTGATGAAGGATAATAGCTAAGTTAAAGATAATGGCAGCAAATGTACATACTATATTGCTGTGTTTACTGTGTGGGTATAGGATGCCCGGTTGAATAAACCAATTATTTCACATAACTTCTATTATCCTCCATCCAATTGTTTTGGCAGTTACACCATCCGATAGGGAATCAAAAGGGCTACAAAAAAGGTGTCTTGAATTTTTTTTTAAATGTACAGTTTTTGAGTAATTTAGGTTTGAAATTTTCAAACAGCCACCATTTTGAAATTCATGTTTGGATTTAATCGCTTATTTTTCTTATATATTAACTATTGTCCTTCATCCAATTGTTTTGACAGTTCTGAACCTATGTTTATAGGAACTTTTTTCTTAATTTTCACTAGTAGAAAACGTCCTGAAAGTTTTTCCATTTCTTCCTGAATCACCCTATATATTTATTCATTTAAATTAAATTTTTGTATAATGCATCCGTTTAAGTTGCATATGTTACATACTATGGTGAAATAACATATACTATTCAAAAACAAAATTGATGTAAACCCTTTACTTTTATGTTAGCTTTTTTTATTCTTGTCAAAATTAATTGCAGTTTTATAAAAAGCAAATGTAGATTTTTAAGTCGTTTGTTAAAATAATTGTAGTGCCTCGATAAAAATGTATTTATATTTATATATTTAAATCAAAATGGCATGTAGTTAATATTTAAATTGTATGTGTAGAGAAGAACGGAAGTGGCGTAAATGGGCAGATGAAGTATTAGTACATACGTTGTCACCAAATGTTTACCGAACCAAGGAAGAAGCAATACAATCATTTAATTGGTTTTCTGAGGTAAGATTGTAAGAAAAATAGGTTATGTATATACTATGAATCTATGCCTGAATGGTAATTTAAGTTGTAAAAATATGAAGTAAACCAATCATAGGCTTGTATTAATTATTACTAAAGTTAAACTATTACCTGCGTTATAACCTGAAAGTGTAGGATTTTTGATGTTGTTTATTTTTTCCACTCTAATTGTTTGCATTCAGAGCTTTAAAGTTTTTGTAAAAGAATTGTACATTATTAATTTATGAAATTTGTTGTTAATAATTTGCTTGCAATAAATTTCCAGATAGAAATTGAGAATGTCACACATAGAAAAGGTGATTTAAAAGTTGTTTTCTAGTTATTACACAATTGTAATTAGTTAGTTGAATTGTAATAATGATATTAATTTGAAAGTCTCATTGGAGATAGTTGTTTATGTATTAAGTAGGTATTTATTTCATAAGGAAAGTGATAAAACACGCTTTACACTCAATTGCATCCAACACTTTCCTACAAATGCACAGAATACATTACATTTTTTTCAATTTTTACTATACAGTTTAGCGTTGTTAATCCGGATTGATCCTGACCGGGACCAATTAGGATTTGCAAATTTGCTTTCAATAACTGTATACATATGTAATGTATCGACTAGAGGATACATGACGCTCGGGAGTCTACTGTATTGCAAAGTAGAGGCTGAAGAGTTTGAAAAATACAGTACACTAAATATTTTAATAAAGTTTATTGAATAAGAACGTGTACATTATGTAGTTTAGATTAGTAACCCTACAATGCTTTTTAGAAAAAAACAAGAATCTACAGTAATTAATGGAAACTTACAGGGTAAAAAAGTCCTTTATTTTTTTTTTGTACAAGATTTGACTTAAGTTTCTTTGCAGCCATGTCTCTAAGTCTTTTAAGAAGTAAGAGTTGTGTCGCCTTCCCCTCAGGTTGCCTCTTTAATCAGTTCATAGCTGTCTGGAATGCTTCATAGGCGTCTGTGAGCAGGGCCGGATCAACATATTTTGCGCCTATGGGCCCCCCAAAATTGCCGCCTTCCCCACAATTAACACTAGAAGTGTTAATGCTAACGTTTTTCTGAAGTCAAGCCATTTCGGTGCGTGTGCAAGCATGTTTTCAAAAATTCCCCAAATATAGTAATTATAAACCAATTCAAAAGTGTGCAATAGCTGTTTTGTAGAGAAATGTTCAAAGAATTTATATATGCCAGTAAAAAAAATTATTGATGTAAAATTTACAAAGTTATTAGCTCAAGAAGTAAAAATGTTTAGTAACGAAAGGAAAAAGTTCAACTTTAGGCCTACATAAAAAGTAGTAAAAATTGTTTGTGTTTTTTTCGTAGATGTAAAACATGTTGCAATTTAGTCCAGAATAGAACTGTATACAAATATTTATCAATTTCAATTTTCTTATTTTGAAAACACCAGTTCAAAGACTCTCAATAAAACTAGGCCTAGTATGAATAGTAATTTAGGAATATATTCCTTGCCCAAATATGAAATAGGCCCTAATATTATAAGAAAGTGTAGAGAATAAATCAAACAATTGAACTGTATACTTGTAAATTATAATTTCATAAAAGTAGTTGACTTGGTTTTACTTGAATCACAAAATTAGATCAAACGAATTGAACTTCTCACGGACACATCAAAAACGACGTGTGAAAACCGTTGGAAGTGCTACTTCGGGAGCGTGAGAAGGTCGAGTTTTGAATTTACCATTTGTCAGTATTTCTCAGAACTGTACGAACAAAACCGTTAGAGTAAATATAGTTTGCTTTACACTAAACGAAAGATTGAACTTTGGTCTATAAATAGATATAAAAAAGTATATTGAAATAATTCAAATTATAAGAGATAGCTCGAACTCAAAATGTACTGTTTTATTCGTTGAAATTTGTCCAATTGCAAAGGTTTACAGACAATTCCATACCTTTGGAACTATGGAAGTGACGTTTTATTGCATGGAAGTTTTAGAAATTTAAAATCTTGACGAATCCAAAGGTATCTCTATATTATTGTCAAAATATCCCGGTCGAGCACCATTGAGCTTTAAGCCCGGTTTACACGCTACGATAAATCGTAACAATTTATCGTTACAATAAGTCGAAAGTGTGAGCACTGTTTACATGCCATGATTTCTTGTTCAATCTTCATTGACCAATATATTACTTTTGATAATTCTTTCTTATAAACCGTACGCAATGCATTAATTTGTTGCAACACAACAGTGTTTCTGTCTGCCAACAGATCAAGCTCCTTGTATTTTTGAACGAGCGCTATGTGCGCAAGGTCTTTTTTATTCCTGACGGAGTATTCTTTGCTCTTAATGAGCCACAAAAACTCCGATATAATAAAACTCCGATATAGTTCAGTAAATTCAGTCAAGAACTGTCGAGGAGTTTGAGCAATCAATTGAATAAAAACAACACAAGGTAAAAAAAAAACACGTAAAACGGAATCAACGAACTAGTGCCACAACCTTTCCGGTTGTAATATATGTAGTTTGAATTACAAACAAATAAATGTTTCTTCTTTAGAGAAATATTATACTCAATTTTTATTAATATTTCTGCATGATTACACCAACAGGAGTTGAGGGGGCTAAATCTAATTTTACTTTTACAAATTTAATTACGTTATTATGTAATTTTTACAAGGTGAAATTCAGAAGTGCTTTTGCAAAATAATAAAAGACTCATCAATTTCAAATCAAGTATTTCAAGTTTATTATACAATATACAGTTTAAACAATTACGTCCATCCATGTTGAGTTTGAAAACACTTTTCTTTAAAACGCACTACACTACTATAGGCTACTACGTTTAAAACTTTAAAAACAAAAGTAGGCAACAGTAAATCAGTTTTATACTGAACGAATCACACTGAAGAGTTGTGCTGCAGCACAAGAACAGTGAAAAAGTGGTGATAGTGAAAAGCAAACGACAATAAGACTGAACTGAACGAATGACAAAACAGACAACTGTGATTTCTCGCCTTTCTCGGTGCAAGTCGAAGGCACGAAGTGTATTGATTCGCCGCCGAACGGAGCCGAGGATGCACGAAGCAGTGGCCGCATCTCTCTCTCACACATTTTCACAAACACGTCAGTGTACAGGCGTACATTTAGTTTGAGTCAAACGAATAACTTGGCATTAGCTCATTCATGACTACATCTATGTCAGACGCTCATACGCATGCTGTTGTAAAACTGGAATGGAGTTTTAGTTTTGTTCTAAAACATAGTACAGAACTGTAATATTATTTCCCAAATTCCAGTTTTTTTGCCGTTTTGCCGCTCCTAAAAATTTGCCGCTATGGGCACGGGCCCACTTTGCCCCATGCTAAATCCGGCCCTGTCTGTGTGTGAAGGACTGGCCGCTTCTTCAGCATCCATTTCTTCATCGTCGTCAGTCTCTCTTACATTGCTTCCATCATCATTGTCCTCGATTACCTTATAATTATTTTATCATCATTCAAATGCTGATAACCAGGGTCATTGCCATCACTTTCAAACCACTCCCTTGCGTCAAGTTCATCGCACTGTTCAAATCCAGGCAATGTCTGGAATAGAGCCACAACTTCGGCATCAGAAAGGAGTGTTGGCGTCCGATGGAGTTTGAGAGCTTGCTTCATCTTGTCCATGATTTGGGGTTTCGGGAATTGCCAACAATTCTTTCCAGGAATTTTGTAAGCTGTTGTCAGTGAGAGATCCTCACGCATGTGTTACCATGTAAATGGCATCCTTTAGGCTGAGGTTTTTCACAAACTGCAGCACACTTTCTTCGTCTCTATGATCTAGCAAAAGCCGACAAAGCATCTGTTTTCTTTAAATTCTTGTAAATTTGTTTTTTCTGTGACCCTCTGGTCCATCGGTTGTAGTATGGAGGTTAAATTTGGAGGCAGGAACACGACTTGAATATTATCGTATATTTTGTTCAAGTCTTCAAGGTCGGGGTGAGTTGGGGCATTGTCAATAATGAGGAGCACTTTGCCTTCCTTTTTGTTTGGTCCCTATATTTTTTAACACTGGGAATGAAAATATCTTTGTATCATTCGGTAAAAATTACTGCATCCATCCATTGGTTTTTTGTGACCTGTAAATTATAGGTAAGGTTCTTATAGGATGTTTTTAAAGCATCGTGGTTTTTACTTTTTCAGATAACCAAAAGATGCAAAACGTGAGAACCACTTGCGTTAGCACAAACCATTGTTGTCACTCTTTCCTTTGCGACCTTGAAGCCAGGATCGGATTTTCCTCTACGAGAAGCCAATGACTTCTGAGTAGGGGATGCCAATTTAGCCCAGTTTCATCAGCATTGTAAACATCATTTCTTGTGTAGCCCCCTCAATTTTCATGCTAAAAAATGTTTTCCTAAATATCATTGCTTCAACATTATCAGCAGATAATATTTCACCTTGGCCTTCCAGTTCTCTAATCTCGTGCCTTATTTAATCAGGTTTATTGTTCAGTCAGCGGGTGGCGTGACACTAGTAAACCTGAATCAGCTGGTTTATTCATAGAGCGATAGAGAATCATATCTAGCCAATTTTAATTTGCTTGCGTTAAACAAACCTGCTATAGAACTATTTCTAGGTTGTAATTGAAACAGTTGTAAGAAAAATATTTGGATCACGCTTCCGAACCGCTTACGCGAGTTGAGCGAATTTCCATAACTAAGTTTACTGTATGTTTTAAGTTTTCAACTACTGTATTTTGGAAATTGGTCTACTCACAAAATCTCTGCATATCTATCTGTGTGTACGAAATATATTAGTAGAATTTGTTTGCACCTCAGCCTCCAGCCTCAAGTCTTGCACTTTTTCGCTCCACTCTTAGCGGAAACCCTTGATTTGTGAGTTTATACCTCGATCTTGCGGCCTCGGATTATGAACTGCTCTTTGCGAGTTTGCACCTTGACCTTGTGCTCCTCTGATTATGGACTGCTTCGTTTCGCTCGCAGCGAACAAACTCGCTTTTTATGCTATTTTACGTTTTGATCGATTTTGGGGGAATCAGACGGGCTATAAGGTTCAATCAAGTCCACAAAAATCTAAAACAATTTTGTTACTTTCGGTAAAAATTCGTGTTTCCAGTTGTTTGATTTTTTTGGCTAACAAACTCGTTTGAGCGAATTATAAAAGCATTGTGTGTACCAAATTTGGACCAAATCGGTTATAAAATTCAGCCGTTATAGAGCAGGGGAAACATATATATATATATAATTATTCTTGACACCTCAAAACGTGTTCTGGGGACTATGATCGGTGCTCATTGACTACTCCCAATCTTAGGTCTCACCATAAGAGTCACTGCAATAGCTCATCTTTCTTAGGGAAGTTTGTTAGTAAACTTCTAATATAGATCTGAACTCAACATTAGTTTTTTGGCAGAAACACTTAAATTTGAGAAGTTGCAGTTAATATAAATTTTAAGCATAGATAAGTAAATATTGTTTAAGTGGGTGTACAGAACATTTCTTCTTTAGAATAATGGTGCTGCTATCTTTTAGGATTAAGGTTCTATTTGAAACATAGAATATATATACATTTTAACTAGCGTTACGTCTTTCAAAACGAACCAATGTAAATAAAATTGTATTTACTTCAAAGGAGAGTCAGTTCATTATAACGTTAAAACTACTTACTATAACTAAATGGTACTTTGTTTTAAGTTGCGTTATGATTTTACTTTTTTTGTTATGTTTTACTGTTAAAGGTTTTCTTTAAATTACTTTGACTTATTTCTGAATTTAGTTCATAATATAAAATGCTTGGTTTTTATATTTTAGTAAGATATAACTGAACTCTGTTTGAAGTTATAATTTATTAATGATGGATGTTCAATTTTATCGTTATTGATTATTCGGACATTTGTGTGTTAAGATCAATACACAATGTTTCGGGAATATGAATTAACTCCCGTTATCAAGTGTCCAAGGGAACATAAGCCTAGAGATCCAGGCCTAGGTTAAAGAAAACAACGTAAAACTAAAATATACCACTAACCTTAAATAGCTACATAGTACATCTCAGAGCTAAAACTGAGAAGTCAAAAAACAACAAAAACATGTGTTGACGGCAAATACGCAACAACAAAAACAACAACTGGTTGGATGCCGAGGGAGTCGCAGCCAGCTATGGTAGTGGCCTATTGTTCATTAAGTTAATGACCGAGTGAAAACTCCACAAGGAGATTCAACAGGTAAAAGTTTAGCTTGTTTTTTATACTAGGGATATTATAATCTATGTTAGGTTTTTTTTTCAATAATGGGAGCCATAATGGCCTGACTTCTATTATTATTATGTTGATAGGTTGTATGCTAGCTTTATGTCCGACGCTTCAATAATTTTTTGGGTAAAGTAACTTAAATAAGCGTATTAATTTTTTTTAATTAGTTGATTAAGGTTAGGGTAGTTTTAGTTTAATATTTTAGTTTTACATTGTCTTCTTTAACATAGGCTTGAATCTCTAGGTTTATGCCCTTAGTTTTAAGTCACTTGATAACGTTGATTCATTTTAGTTTTTAGTGTTGATTCATGTTCTTGAAACTTTGTGTTTTGATTTTAGCATATAAATAATGGCAAACCTCTAAATAATCAATGATAGTTATTTAACTGCAGGTAATTTTGTTTGTATTTATGTAATAATGTCACAATAATTATATTTTAGGTTGGCGAGTGGGACAAGCTATTTTCAAAATGGGAAAAAGTACTAGTTGTGTATGTTGGAGCCTTGGCTATGTTTTTCATTGGAAAAAATCTAAAAAAGAGGTACATATGTTTAACTTAATTTAGTTATGCCCAATAATAAATGAATGCCTACCTTAAAATACGTTTTGCAACATATTTTGATTTATTTTCCATTCTTAACTATCAAATATGTTGGAAAGAAATGTTGTATAAATATATTGAATGTCCTAAAAATACATATTACCCATTATCAAGTTCTTCCTAAGAGGAACACTTTTGACTTTCATTTATATAATTCCAATAATTACAGAAGAATTTAAATGATTTTATTATTGATATTTTTGTAAAACAAGTTTTCAATTAGACTTCTTCATTAATTTTGTTTCAATTAAAATCGTCTGATCTTGACCTATAACCAGTTACAAACATCGATCCAGAAACAAGATCACATTTGTATGTGTGACGCAATAAGGTTTAGATTACCATTATGTATGTTTGTTTGGAGAATGCCTTGTATTGTTGATCGTACTTGTTGGGTTCTTCATAGTCTCAGTGTTGGCTACCTTAGTAAATTTTAGTAGAATTCTAATATTCTTATGATCAATATTGAAGAAATGTAGAATGATTAAACAGGAAAACAGGTTTCCGAATGCTGTAATTTTAAACATGTAGTTGCCTCATATATCTCATTTTATGCTAAATAAACATAGCAGTCATTGTAATATATAATTTATTATAAAAAAATGTTAACTTTACCTAAAAGAGATTTAAAAAATAATCCTAATGTGAGTTACCATTTTCACAATGTTCCCATCATCAAAGCGGGATTGTTCTGAAGAAAAAACTAAATACCAAGACGTTTTGATAAGCATTGCAAGCTTCAAATTGAATTGCAAGCTTTTTTGAAATTGTAGGACAGTTACATACTTGTCTTGTTTTTATTCTTTTTACTGTGCTGTAGGAGTAGTCTGACTGCAACCAATATTGTTTAATTTTATTAGCATACTTTTCCCACCTAAATTATGAAATTGCTGCTTGGGGTAGTTCATCAAAGGAAATGACCCAAAGGGTATTCAGCTTACATAAGCAAGAAGTAAGAATTATGGCTTGTTTGGACCATCATGATTCTTAGAGAGGATCATTTAACAAGCTAGTAATTTTACCTTTCCATGTATGTAAATTTTTGAAGTAATTTTACATTACAAGTATAACAGTTCTGTGTTATATTATGTTTTAGTTTAAGTAATTAAAGAAGACTCCTTCACTTTATTCCGCCATCTTGGCCCACCAGCTGTGTAATGCCAACATAGATTACCCACAGTCATAGGTGATCCATTTGTTGTACCTTCACTACATAGATACTACAACATTCTAAGACTCGAAACACTGATATGTATAAATGCAATACGGATCATAAAAATGACTTCCATGGCAAACAGCACAGATTAAAAGCTTTTGACAAGCTACCGTCTGAGACTGGAGTCCGTTTCATGAACAAACTCCCTAAAGAGTTTAAAGAAACAATGGAAGTCAATGTTTTAAAAACAGATTAAAGCGGTTGAAGTTGAATGTTTTCTACGCTGAGTGAGTTTCATGATGCCACATTAGAGCCTATTATTATATAAATGAGTATAACTCAATTATATTAATTGTACTGGCCAAGGTTATATCAATGGATGAAAAAAATTAACATTGTAGATATTAAATTTATGTTTGTGTTATTTTGCTATCATAATTTTATGAATATAATTTGTATTGAAATGTTGTAATATTGAGAAGCTTAAAATTTTATAAAAGGGGAAATATTGATGTTTTGTTAAATTATTAATATTATTACTATATGACCTACCTTACATAATTGTAACAGTTATCTAAAATGGATTAATAAAGATTGATTTAGCCCTTTGAGGAATAATCACGTCATACGACGTGATTTCATTTGTTCCGCATAGGAGTGGAAGATCTCACATTTTCTACACTTCCAGAGTGTTTTTTTTTTAAGTCATAATTATTAAATATTGTTTACTATATCCATTTTTAACACATTTATTGCTTTAAAATTATTGAAAAATTGAGTTTGGGTTTTGTAAAAGTAATCACATTATATGACATCATTTTTTTTTCAAATTAGGAACAATGAGAAATAAACACTTAGAAAAATTTTGTTATTGATTTATTATATATAAAAATTTAGTTACTATAAAAACAAGCAGCTCACAAACAAAGTAGTCAACAAAGTGAGAAACACTGGACAGAAGAAAGAAGCAAACAAAGCGACGTGGCAGTTTCGTGTACACAATGTCATGTCTGCTAATTCTAGCGCAATAAAGTAGCAAATATTACTACAAAGACAATTTTACAGTACATACCTACACTCTAGTGGTGGAAATAACCAACTGTTTAAGTCGTAATGGAAACTCGTTCCCATGGTAACCAGGAACGTCATATGGCGTGATTACTCCTTTGAGCAAAAACGTAGGATCACATCGTATGACGTGATTACTCTTTAAGCATAAAATAAGCCACCTCTCAAAGGGTTAATTTGATTAATCATGTTTCAGACTTTGTCTTTGTAATCTTAAGATAACCTTTAACTAATCTTTCCAAACTACCAACATATGTTTCTGTAATTTCTGTGTTGGTAATTTGTAGATTTGCTTTAATTAGTCAAATTGCCTTTACTGGTTGAAGTTCTTGGCTTACTAGCATGTGGTTCATTTTCAATTCATATCTTTGTTTAAGTTGCTCCACTCTAGACATACCAGTCTTACACTGTGGGCTATGAGAAAAAACTAATCTTTAACCTTCAATCGCTCGTGCTTTTTGATTTGACATGCACGATTTCAAGGTGGCACTTTGGCCGCTTATCTTTGTTTATTAGTTTTCGGATTTTCCATTGAATTTTCACAAAAGAAATACTAAGCATCTCAATGGATATCATGTAATACACGTGCACAAATATACAAATAATTTTAAAATGAAATATAATTTTGCAGTACAAAATCTTTAAAACAGATTTAAAAAAATTTTATTTATAGATAAGACTATTTACAGGAACAATTTTTTTTATAAACAGTTTAAAAATATCTTCCAACAACCTAATTTTAATATCAAACAGTTTGGCAGAACAAAATTTTGTAAACAAATTTAATTTTTTTCAAAAAATTGTGTTTTTTACACAAACACAACCTTTGATTAAGCTATTTAAAACAAAAACAACTTTAATTTTGAATAATTTGGCAGTGTATTTTTTTTGTGTGTTTAACGTCCTGCTGTTTTGCACTTAAGGCTAATGAAGACGGGATTTGGCAGTATAAACCATTTAAACGGTTAATGTTAGTATATAAAGAAAATTATTTTGTTCACATGAACACAACATTTTAAACATTTCAATAAAAATCTGAAAGTAATAATACAACCATACACTATATATTTTTCTGCATGTAGTTACACCATTATAACCATTATTAGTTGCATGTATTAGGTATCCATGTTAAGTGCATTATTGAATAAGATGAACTTAAATATACCAAATAGCCTATAATGGAATAGTACTCAAAATATTTGAAATAACCACTTACATTTTCGTCTATTGCTACAGTGAAATGTTTTAACACAAGTGATCGCAAAGCGGTAATTTGGCCATCAGTGGATGTATTCATGAGAGTCTGCATAGAACACTGATTGACCTTCAACCAATGCTGATTAGAAATTAGTTGCGACTGTCATCTAGCTAATAAATATGAAATTAAAGAAAACCTTTAGGTTATGTGTGGCTAGATGTGTCAGTTAAAATACAGCTCAATTTTTTTTAAAAGGCGGCCAAAATGCTACTTGTGTGAGCGTTTGTAGGTTAAACAGATTTTTAAGCTTTGAATACTCACATCTGAATTTTTAAGTTTTGAATAAGTTTAATCTTAGACTAGAATAAATTATTTTACCGTTTACAAGCAGTATATATTATTATAAATTTCCTGTTTTAATGATAATTTTTTTCAGACATAATCTTAAAGATGATGTGCGCCAATCACTGTATGACGAATGCAATAATTGGCTTAGAACCATTAAGAAAAAAGGAACACCATACTTTGGAGGAGACAGACCTAACCTTGCTGATTTGGCAGTTTATGGAGTTTTAAGCAGTATTGAAGGTTGTGAAGCATTTCAAGACTTATTGAATAACACAAAAATTGGCACATGGTATTTTAATATGAAAACAAATTGTAAGGAACACGCAGGAAGTCCTTCGGGTAAAGGACAAGTCATAAGTTAATAAAGAAATTTTCCGTCTTTGTTGAATAGGCCTTGTATATGTGTACAAATGAATATAAGTTTAGGTTTATATTAAAATTAAATTATTTTATAATACAAATTTAAGTGTCTAGCATTAAATATTTTTTTTTACGATTAAGCTTTAAAATCAGGAAAATCAGTCAGATAGGCTTGTGAAGTTAAATTTATATAGCCTAGTTTTAAATCGCAGAGGTTAAACTTAAAACATTTTTTATAAACTGAATAGTAATTGATAAAAATACGTGCAATTTTATATTTTATGTATTTGTTAGAGCTCCTGCACTAATTTAAATGTACTTATTCTGTAATTTATTTGTAGTTACTATGTTTAGATTTGATTTATTATTTTGATGACTCAGTAATTGAAATGTAAATACAAAACATAAAAAAGGTTATCCTTAAAAAAAAATTATTTGTATTTATTATTTGTCTATGTTAGCCTTTAACAATTTCAATATAGTGTAAACATTGATATGCAGTCAGTCTACTACTAAATTCTGGAATGATAAAAGTGGTTTGTTTGTTTCTAAGATAGTACTAAAACATGATGCATCTCTATATGTAAAATCCAAATACCACTCACTCATCACGAAATCTCAAAAACCTCCGAACTGCTTGGAATGAAATTTGGTATGTAGTGTAACGTTAACCTTTTGATACATCTAATATCGGTCTCTTAATTTAATAATCTTCTAAATAAAATAATAATATCACTCTTTGTTCAAATTAACAAAATTTTATTTGTCCCAAAAACATGTAAAAGGAACAAACTTAATTCAAACTAACAAAGGAAATAAATTATGAAATAAATGTCCTAATCATAAGTTATAAAAGAATTCAAAATATATTATATATCTATAATTAAGTAGATAATTCAATTGAAAATGAGCTTATGTACATTTAATGTTTATGAAAATCTATCTCCGGGTAGGGTTTTCGGGCCGGTTCATCCAAAATTTTAAAAATAATTCATTAAACAGATCTATATATAACAAATTAAACTATACATTTACAATACACATAGCATATATATACAAGTTCATTAAATGAAAGGAATTGTCTACTCATTGATATAGTTAAGTAATATTTGGAAAATAAGTTATTGATTTGCAGTCAACACTTTCAAAATAATAAGAAAAGTAACTTCTGTTATAGCACAAGATAAAGTACAATGGAAATAAATAGGTTAGGTCTCACCGAATTCGAAATTTCTTTCTGCAACTTATCTTTTATACCATTTGGTTACAAATGAAATTTTCAGGATTTAGTATTGGGTCATTTACCCTTATGTTTTATTCTTGATTTGTAATATTTTCGCTCAATGGTTTTATATATGAATAGAGCACTTAGGTATTGAACTGTCTTTGACCAGACCTTAGGTCAGAATGTAATAATCACAATTTTCTTTATTGTCACAAATAGGCTTTCCCTTAGAAAATGTTAAATTTGTTTATTACACTTCACGGACGTTTTATGTTTGAACCATACGTCTAATTTTTTGTTGTTTATCACCTTAACACTAGTTTTTTACTTAGATCTCAGAACAATTTTTAATTAATAAATATCTTATGGACTATTTATATTAAATTAGGAAATAATTCTTTTTATATTCATAAAACAGATGTTTTTGAGAAATTAACATGTTTGTATCTTGAGATAAATCCGCGAATATTTTCGACCAATCATATCGCTCGACCACGTCTTACATACTTGTCAGCTGTTGTAGGCCTCTGTATAAATTTCTCAACTGAAATATGGTGAATTTGCATGTTTTCTTCATTGAATTAGAGTGTTCTTTTCGATTAGTTATATTAACTTATTATATTATTTGGGAAGCTTGTTTATTTCTGAATCGTTTGATATTTGTGCTTGTGCAATACCTATTTTTGATAACAGGATATTTATAGAATTTACTTCACGTGTTTAAGATTTTTGTCTTTTATAAAGTAGGCCGAATGAATGCATGCTAATATGTTTTAATTTTGAATGGTTTTCCTCTGTTTTGACCATTTATTTATATCCGATGATAGGTTAAATTATTCATAATATAAATTGTTATTTAGATTCGGTTGATTCTTATGTTTAAAAGTTTAATTTGGTTAGGAAAACTCGTCTGTAGCGATTACCGGGTTAGTTTACTATTTCACCGCTAGATCGCGTCGGGGTCTCTTCTTTTAATTATTCATTTTGGATTAATGCAATATTTCGAATAGTAATAGTTATTTTTTTTAATTTCTTTTAGTAAACTATATATTGTACGTCATTTTGAGTTGTTTCAGTAGCTTCCTCTAGGGCCCTAGGTGCTCGCTAAGAAAGGTTTTAAAAAAATAAAAAATTTTAGGGGAGTTTGGGGGGGGGTCAAAGTTACTAAAAATCCCTATAAGAAATACATAGTATAATATATTTATTGATATATATTTTTTTTTAATATACAGCCCGCCCTCGCTAGTCCGACGCTTTGAAATCCGATGTACTTGGTAATCCGACGTACTTGGTAATCCGACGCGCCTGTTACGGGAGCAAAAAATCAAGCATGCAGTGACATGAAACACTGTGACTCACGTCTCGTTGCCGTCGGAGCACTTCCGTTCAGTGTTCAGTTGACTTTCGGGACGTGCAGTACACTTTCCCGGTGCAGTGGTATTTTCTTTGTTAGTAAGTGCAAGTGTTCGTGTACAGTAGTTGTGTGAAATGGCTAGTACAAGTGGTGTTAAACGGAAACACAAAACTTTAACAATATCGGAGAAGTGGGAGATTATTAAAAGAATAGATAGCGGTGAAACGCCGACTGCAGTAGCGAAATTTTATGAAATCGGACGGCCTACGATTTATGATATAATGAAGAATAAAGAAAAAATTGAAGGGTTTATGAAGTCTGTTGAAGACGACGCTTTAAACAGGAAAACCCTGAGAACAAGCGAGTTTCCTGAGGTGGAAGAAGCACTGTTCATTTGGTTTAAACAACAACGCACACGGAATGTTCCTATTTCCGGAGACATACTTAAACAAAAAGCTCAATATTTCTACACAGAAATAACGAAGAAGTTGATTTTCGAGCTAGTCATGGATGGTTCGAAAACTTCAAAAAACGCCATGGTATACGGTTTATGAAGATGTGTGGTGAAAAGGTATCTGCTGACAAGTCTGAGATTGATGCGTTCATTGAAATGGTAGACAAAAAAATTACTGAGCTTGGTTTAGTTCCCGAGTAACTGTACAACGCAGATGAAACCGGGTTGAATTGGCGACAGCTCCCGGCAGAAACATTTGTAAGTGATGAGGAAAAAAAGTGTCAGGAAGGAAATTGCAAAAAGAACGACTCACGCTTATGGTGTGTGCTAATGCATCAGGCACTCATGCTTTAAAACTGCTTGTTGTAGGAAAATCAAAAAACCCTCGAGCATTCAAAAATGTCAAGGTTGAATCTCTGCCAGTAACTTACAAGTCACAAAGTCGCGCTTGGGTCACAAAAGAAGTTTTTCATGACTGGTACACTAACAGCTTCGTTCCACAAGTTAAGGCTGAATTAAAGAAGAACAAGTTACCAATGAAAGCCCTTCTTTTACTGGATAATGCACCAGGACATCCTGATGCTGATGAATTGAAAATCAAAACTGCTGATGGCTACATTGAAGCTATGTACCTACCAAAAAATACCACAGCTTTAATCCAGCCCATGGATCAAAATGTGATAAAAACTCTCAAGGCTCACTACAAAAAGCGCATTCTTATGGATGTTGTCAGTCAACCTGATGCTGATATTGCAGCGATTTTGAAAGCTTTTAACATTAAGGACGCCATTTTGAACGCTGCATATGCTTGGCAACAAGTAAAAAGCATAACTTTGATCAAATCTTGGAAAAATGTATGGCCTAACAATCCATGTCTTACAACATGTAATCCTACATCCAGCAGCGATCCAGAACCCGTTTTGAAGGCTACATTGGAACTTTGTAACGAAGTGCAACTTGCCCCCGCATCAGTTGAAGAGCTTAGAACATGGATCATGGAGGACAACCTTGATGCGGACGTGACAGACGCAGATATAATCCAGGAAGTTACAGCAGCTGATGACGACGTGATCGAGGACGCAGCGCCAGAAAAAACCTTCACCGTCAGCTGTGATGAAGCTGTATCGGCAGCTAATACTTTGTTACGTTGGTGCCAAGAGAGAGATGTGGACATGGCAAAAATTTTAGTTTTAAAAGGATTGCAAGAACTGATGGACTGTGTACAAAAAAAAAGAAGCAGAAGTCAATCACAGACTTTTTCAACAACTAAATACCGTGCTGAAACACGTATGTATTAATTTTACAGGGGCCTACTTTTTTAATGAATTGTGTACTTTTATGCGTATTTTTTGGGATGTACGTAATTGAAATGCCCGCCTTATTTGTAACACTGTAAAATAAGTTTAGCTACATAAATTAAAATTGTGTTTCCTTTATTCTGTGTTTTTAATTCTTCCCAAGAATTTAATGGTGATTAATACATTGTTTAAAATGATATTTATATCTTTTTGGCAATCAAATGCATTACAGAATAGCCATTTTCGATAATCCGACGATTTTGGTAATCCGACACTACGTCAGTCCCGTACCTGTCGGACTAGCGAGGGCTGTACATTTAACTTTGATTTGCCTATCCGTGCAAAGGCGGATCGGACCAACTAGTTGTATAATAAATCAAACTAAATTCTTTTGCATCTAATCTAATGCACTTGAATATCTTGGTTTATCGAGCGACTCATGTTAAGTGATAAAGTGTTGTTACTCTAAGGCTACGGCCACGCTAGGCGACCTGGTCGCCGCGACCCGGTCGCGGAGAATTTTTTATCCGCGACCTGGTCGCGGGTAGGTGCCACACTTAGCGACAGTCGCGGTAACATAATTGTAAAAGATGACTTCTTTGAATGAGGATATGATTGCTAGTGATTGCCGAATATCTTTTGAATAATTTGCATGTTTTCTTGCTTCAATTGTCTTATTAAAAATGCTTTAACAAAATAAAAGAGTACATTATTTATGTTGAACAAAAACCTAGCATAAGCTTTTGGCTTTTAGTCTTAGCTCTAGCTTTCGTTATTAAGTCAAAGCTTTTAGTCTTAGCACTATGTACTTAATATTTGTTTAATATTCTTTTAATTGCTTAAATCAAATAAAATTCTATTAAATAATAGTACTAACTTACTAACTCATACACCGCCCTTTGCTTATACGAGCCCGTCGTCTATCAAATACGCCACCGTAAACTTTATTTGTAACTTTTATAGGCCTAATCATTAAACGGTTTAAAACTTTGTATAGGAACTCCATTTTGTATAGTTTTTTTTATACAAATAATATTGTTTATGTGTACCTATACATTTTATTAAAATCACTTGAATATTTTAAAAGAAATTCAGTTTTTACGGAAGACATGTACCGTACACTTTCAGATACCTATTGAAAACGCGTGTTCAGTAAAATTAAAACCTAATTTTCTCTAAAAATATTTACCAGATTTAAATAATATTAATACTAGATATAAACAATATATGTATAGACGTAGTATACAAAAATGAAGTTCCTGTACCAATTTTTAGACCGTTTAACGATTAGGCCTATAAAAATATACGAATAATATTTACGGTAAAACGTGTTTGACTGCCTCCAACGCGCCTGTGAGCTATTTTGAAAATTTAGTGATTTATTGTGCGTGCGCCCACAAAAAACCTGTCAAAAGAAATAATTTACAGAAATTATAAAATGATTGAAAAATGTTTTTTCATAATTTCTTAATCTTCAGTGACAGCACTAAAGCACCTAAAATAGGCCCTTTGAACGTTTAATGAATGCACCCACTTGACTCTATTTCTCCTTTTTTACTTTGCGAATTTAATAAGCATAAAACTGTGTAATAAGATTGTGTAATAAAATAATAACTTTCCTTCTTTATTCTTCTTTCCATTTGTCAAAAGGCATGGCTCTGAAAACACTGAACTAGCATCAAAGCGCACATAAAGCAGGTGGAGTAGAGAAGGGTGGGGGAGCGACATGTAGCGACCTGTCGCCAAGCGTGGCCGGCTCCATAAGATAACATGGGGAGCGTATTTGTCGCCGCGACCAGAAAACGCTCTCGGTCGCGTTCTATTTGCTGTCGCTGGTCGCGGGTCGCCTAGCGTGGCCGTATCTATATCATTCAATGCATTCCACTTTTTTTCTTTGTCGCGGCGACCAGGTCGCCTAGCGTGGCCGTAGCCTAAGTGGAAACGTTAACCACAACAACATTACAATCTAGGGTACTGAATTGCTTAATTTGACTGTCAAATATGTGAGGGGCTCTCATTACAGTTTTTGTACTTTAAGAAGACTCATAGTGTTCCATTTTTTTGCTGAGCAAACTAATAATGGCAATGAAAATCTGGACAAGTTAACAAGGTGGTTTTGTCCTTAAGTTTTAAGGAAGATTTACCAAAAGTAGTCTTTCAACAGGATGATGCTCCACCACATTTCTACATGGATGTTCAAGCGTAGCTTAATGATTTCTCTTATGGACTTTGGAGAAAAATTCAGCAATGCTAATTTGGCCTCCACATATGCAAAGATTTGATGATTATTTCATGTGGGGATGCATCAAGTACTGAATTTAGGTTCCCTTTACCTCAAAACTAACACTTCCTAAAACTGCATAATTGAATCAACTTGTAAAGGAGTTTTAACTGAGGCTAAATTGAATGATGTTTAGACAACATTGGTCTTTGAGCAGGCTATGAGCACAATTTGAGATTTTGTACACAAGTGCTCAGACAAGGTTGAAACTTTGTCCATGAAGTAGCTGGATAAACAAAAACTCTTAGTGTGCTGTACATGGTTACGGTCATTTGTTGACAACCACGGAATTACAAAGCTTGATTGAGTTTTCTGAATTGACAAAGTGTGGTTGAATGGCTACGAGAATAGTCAAAACTGAAGAATTTTGTGTTCTGAAAAAGTGTTGTCTATGTTAAGACATTGTTACTCAGTTTATTACGCTTTTTGGAAATTATGAACGTGTGTATTGGTTACAACAGGACGATGCCATCTGTCACACATTAATGAAACCATGAACTTTTTATACAAGGTTTTCTGATAATTGTATTTTTCAAAAAGATTTTGGCCTTCACACTATCTAATTTGAAGGATATTTTAAACAAAAAGGTCTATGTAAACCATCCACATACATTGGAAATTGAAAGAACTTTACAACAGAGATTAACAACATCATAGCAAACATCGACCTTTGTAAATACTAAATGTATTGTTTTTAAGATTAAACCAGGAAATAATGTAAATACAAATTGACATACATACTTTAATATGAATGGCTTTATACCTCTCTATATAACAATGCTTTAAATTGCACCATTCCTTTAGGATCAATCTTTGTTATATAATGTCTTGAGAGTACAATAATTATATTGAAGATTTATTTATAGGTAAATTTTTGTAGTAAACTGACAATTTTAAAACTGAGCAACTTTTAATTCAACCTTGGTATGAAGTTTAACTTAACATAGATATATATCGGTATTTCAAGAAAAATAAGCGATTAAATCCAATCATGAATTTCAAAATGGTGGCTGTTTGAAAATTTCAAACCTAAATTACTCAAAAACTGTACATCTTAAAAAAATTTCAAGACACCTTTTTTGTTGCCCTTTTGATTCCCTATCGGATAGTGTAACTGCCAAAACAATCGGATGGAGGATAATAGAAGTTATGTGAAATAATTGGTTTATTCAACCGGGCATCCTATACCAACACAGTAAAGACAGCAATATTGTATGTACATTTGCTGTCATTATCTTTAACTTATATTTTATCCTTCATCCGATTGTTTTGACAGTTACACCATTCGAAAGGGAATCAAAAGGGCTACAAAAAAGGTGTTTTGAATTTTTTTGTAAATATGTACAGTTTTTGAGTAATTTAGGTTTGAAATTTTTGAAACGACCGCCATTTTGAAACTCATGGTTGGATTTAATCGCTTATTTTTCTTGAGATATATCATTGCTAGGTTAAACTTCGTGCCAAGTTTGAACTCAATCAGTTAAACTGTTCTCTAGATAAGAATTATTTTGTACAAAAACAAAATGGCGGGTATCTAGAAAACAAAGCGTTTTTGGGTATGTTTTTATATGAACTTTTTTTCTTATTTTGACCCATAGAACCATTTCCCGAAGTTTGGGGAAGTTTGTAATTATGGGACACCCTGTGTGTAAGAATGCCATATATAAGAGTTTGAGATATACAAAGCCTTTAAACATAACAACAACCATTTGCTTAACGACCAGCTATAGTTTCATTCTAACACATTGTACAATTCGGTGATAAGTATCTCTGACTCTCATAAACTGAAGCACGCCGTGAGAGTTGCACATTATTTTAGGTAGAATAAGGAGTTACAGATTCTTTATAACTTTTCTATTTACAAAATAATATTACAGAATTAAAATAATTGTTTTAACAATGGTTTATGAATCTATTTATAGCTATTATACTTTTTTACAAATCTTCTTTTCTTTATAAAAATTAGAATGAGAATTGACGGCACTTTCACAGTTAACTAATACTGTACTTACAAAATTTATCTTGAATATTGTCATATTTTCTAATACAACAACTATGAAAACATTTTAAATGAGTTGAGCTGTTTTTTGTACAAGACTGGAATTATTTTGCATGTAAATGTCTTTTCAATTAAATTATACACAAGGGAGAAGTCTGTAGTTTAGGTTAAAGCCCCGATTACCAATATTTCCTGTAGTTGCTTGAGTCCCCGAGCCCGTCACAACTGTTAAAACATAAGGCATTGAAGTACCTGAAAAAGAATAAAGAAGAATTATTTTTGAAAAATTTATCTGAATTTACTAAACCTGGTAAAACATAATTTTTCATAAATTCTACTTACTCTTTCTTAGACATCTGCCAAGTAAATGTTGGACAGATTTTAACTTTAAAAATGGTGGAGCAGTGTATATAAAAAAAATCTAACTTTTGCCTTCTACAAATAAATTTTGTAGTTCATGGAATAAATGTTGAAATTTTTACGCACTAAATTTTAAAGTTTACCTGGATTCAAAAATTTTAGTCCACCTTTATTTTTAACCTTTATTTTTAAATGTAGACAAAAATTACTGTGATTACAATTAAGTAATAATCCTCCTATAAATGTTTAACAGATCTTATTAGAAAATAGTTTTGAAAGCTTATTATAGGTGACAGCAAAGGACAAACATTTACAAATTAACATTATTATTGTTATTGATAAAACCAAATAAGTACCAAACCATAATAAAATCAATTTATTAAAATAAATAAAAGCTTATAATTTGGATTTAGGAAGCAGCACTTACCGGACAGAGCAAAATTATCATAGTTTTAAATTAAAAATACTTGGGCAACACCTTACTGGCACAAGTAGCTGTAGACGAAATTAAATTATCGGTAAACATATATCCAGATTTATTATTCTGTTTCGATGACATTTTTGACAGTTGGACGGGACAAAAATAATAAAATTGCCTAAAAGAAAAAGCCGGCTGACTGAGAAAATTTCAATAACTGTTTTAACAAAAAAAAGTGTTCATGCAGATATGATCGAAGAGTTCGTTGACGACTACTTTGCAGAGTCACCAGAGGCTGACGACGTCATCGAACCTTTCACTCTCAAGGAGGTGCGGGCCGCTCTCTCTGCGGTCAAGCCGAAGAAAGCCTCCGGGCTGGATCGGATTGGCGGCAGGGCCTTGCTTGCTGCGCCCCCTCAGTTAGTGGAGGTCTTACTAACTTTGTTTAATTCTGTCCTCAGGTTGCGCCACTTCCCATCCCAGTGGAAGACTGCAAAGATCATCCTCATTCCGAAGCCAGGAAAGGACCACCTCTTTCCGCAGAATTATCGCCCGATATCTCTGCTGCCGATCATCTCAAAAATATTCGAGTGTCTTTTTCTTTCCAGGTTGCAGCCTTATCTAGAGGACTACATCAGAGCAGTTCGGCTTCCGACGTGGTCACTCCACTACCCTTCAACTCATTCGAGTTATCAACCAGCTGGTTGATAATCACAATAAGTTATTGTCCTCTGTTGCAGTGTTGCTAGATGTCAGTAAGGCGTTTGACAAGGTATGGCACGAAGGCCTTCTCTACAAGTTGAGCGAGTCTCCTGTACCGGTGGCTGCCGTGCACTTAATCCGCTCCTACCTCTCAGGCAGATCCTTCAAGACCTTCGTAGATGGCGAACTCTCCACTCTGCGGCCGATACTTGCTGGTGTTCCCCAAGGCAGTGTCCTGGGACCAGTACTGTATCTGGTTTATACTAACGACTTTCCAACTATTCCAGGTGTGACACTCTCGTTGTATGCTGATGATGCGTTTCTACACTGTAGTAATGTAAATCCGGCTTACGCAGCAAATACCATGCAGAAACAAATGGACGCGCTGTCCCCGTGGCTGCAGAAATGGCGCATTAAGATAAATGCTGATAAATCTGATTCCATCTGTTTCAGAAAAAGGCGTAGAATGACACGTGCCGTGGAACTTGACGGGGTGGCTATCCCTTGGAAGCCTTCTGTCAAGTACCTCGGCATAACGCTGGACAGTCAACTCAACTTCAGGCGACACGTGCAAAACAAGGTCTCCGAAGGAAAGAAAATTCAGGGTTTCCTCTCACCCTTGTTGGCAAGGCGTAGCCCCTTGCCAGTAAAAACTAAATTAACGATTTTTCTGTTAATAGTTCGTTCAGTGCTGATGTAAGCGTCTACTGCTTGGTGGGCGCTTGCCAGCAAATCCAGTAGGAAACAGCTGGAGACTCTTCAGACAACCGCTCTTCGCAGACTCACGCAGCAGCCATGGTACGTGAGGAACTCCACCATTCTAGGGTCAGCTGGTATCCCACCCTAGAAGTTTTTGCTATAAGATGTGCCACTAAACTGTTTCAGGATCCACGCAACTCATGCTATCCTCATATAGCCGAGATCTGCAGGAGACTCGACATCCAGGAAGATGGTAGGCCTCGGCCTGCAGCTATCCTGGACGACCCGCCATAGGTTTCTTCACGCTGCGACTCCATCAAGATTAACACTAACCAGTTTGCCTTCTTTTCTATTAAGTGAGTTTCAGATTGATTTAGCAGTCATTAGGGAATAGCCCCTAGATGCTGCTGACGCTCCCTCCAGTGATGCATGCGGAGTGTCTCTGTCCGTTACACGGGTACATGAGTGTTGTATAGCTTCTCAGGAGAGGCTGGCGGATACACTCTTGTGCCTGTGTTCGGAGCCAGAGTGACTTCCTTACTTGGGGGGAGGGCGGTCGTTTAGTGGGTATTGCCAGACTTATTCTGGATTGAGCCCCACAGTACCTTCTCTAACGAGAGGTCTGTCTAAATGCATTTTTCCGCCTAAAAACAAAAAAAAAAAATGTTGAATGGTGGTTTTAAACTGAACTAACAATTCTGCATATAGTTATTACTTAAACTAGTGGAAAGCGCTGTAGAAGAATATTTTTAACTCAATGATAGTTAATTGGTCGAGTTTTGCATTCGTCTATTAATATGCTGCTACCTGGAAACTTTTAGTAAAACACTGTTACGACTAATGACAGAAATTGTTTATGAATTAATTTTAATTAAATATTGGTTGGTTATTTTAAAATTTATTAGGATTTTAAATTGTAAACACGGAATTTTTGCCTACTTTTAAAAGTAAAAGTATTCATATTCAAACAAAACAGAGTAAATAGAACAGACTAAGTTATATTTATTTGTAGACTTAGTGATAGCAAAAAGCAATACAATCTCTTTTCATTTTCAAAAATTTTGGAGTTATGTGAGATAACTTGTAGGGTAAACTTTTTACAGTTAATTTTTACTTTTTGTGTAGAGGAAAATATTTGTATACAACAATTATCAATAAACCGTACCTTTTTTAGGTATTAGTGTAATATATTAAACTCCATAATATACTGAGACATCAGGTACATGAGATGCTGCCACAAGATGTTTTAACAGTACTGATATTAGCCCTTTCAGTCACACATTTGAATTTTTAAACCTAAAAATGTCAAACTTACTCAATCTTCCTATATTATTTGTTTAAACATTTTCAGATATTTTTTAAAAGTTCGGTCTGAATGACTGATTCATAATTAACGTATTTTAAGATAAAAATACGAAAATTTAAATGTACAAATTTGAAAATCTGAGAAACAGTAGGTCTATTATACGTTTATTAGTTACTTAACTTGGGATACACTAATTTTGTATTATACTATATTTTTGTAATGAAATTAATCTTAATTTTACTAATTTAAATATAAAATACTTTTTTGGAAAGGATCGGCCATCAAAACCAGTGTAAGCCTAGTGATATTCTGTTTCACTAAACTTTCTACTATCAGTTGCTAGCAATTAAATTCACATACGGTACAGAATGTGCTGCTAACTACAACTAAACATACAATGAGTTTCTTTTGAGTTAGTTGTTAGTCAGCAACTCTTTGTTACTTATGTGTAAGCAATACACAATTAGGCAATGTTATTCTTGAATTATCAAATGTTACATTGCTCTTATTAAAGTAGCCTATTATTTATTATTTCTGATTGCCTTACTGAATTGGTTGATTTAACTATAATTTTACTTTTTTGTGTACTTACAGCTCTCAGTCCTTTATTTTTGTTTTTTATTCCCTGGTTACGTACGAGTTTTTAAAATGAAACACTTATACAAAACATTCACAAACAACATGT